>JAECUM010036732.1:0-47922 GCA_016617855.1 Megalonaias nervosa | reverse complement strand
TACTGAAGCATGATAGCTCACAGTGATTTTGGCAGCAAATTGCAGTATGCCTATCCAGATGCATATAGGTGTACACACTAAAGAAACAATGACAGGTGCTATGTTCCACATTTATTGTGTCAGGTACTTGGGCAGTTGTTTGTATAACTAATAGTGTACTCAAATTTAAAGTTTTGGTGGGACCACTACCATGTTTTATAGACAAAATGCATTCCATTTTAATGTCGATAACTACAAAAGTCAACAATGTGATAGGAAAATACAGTTTCAGGGAGGTTCCACCTTACTGAACCATGGTGCGAATCTCTCTCATGAAGATCTAAGCCATGTCTTTGAGGTGCTGTATATCAGTGTGCTGATATGAACTAATCTTGGTCACTTATAGCAGTACACTGCACATGTCCTTTATGAGACATTGCTATTACCACCGGACTACTGGAGAGCTTCCAAACTGATCCAACTCTAACACTTTGTTCCAGATACCAGGCTAGACCTGAAAATATATAACATGTTTCATTTAATTCTAGAAAACAGTAAGATGTAGGCAAATGAAATTAAAATGTGTTGGATATGGTGATTTCAAAATAACATTCAGGTTGCAAACATGGGAAAATTTGAAGCAATGGGCATGTATTAAAGTGATAAATGCATCCTAAAAATAGATGATGTTTCTACAAGCATATTTAGCCATTTACAGGTTAAATAACTAATCAGGTAGAGTAGGTATCATCAAGTTTAAGGCAATGTTGGAACGGTGAGGTTTGATCATTGGTGCAAACATTAGTACATACCAGTATACTGGAAAGTCAAATGACAATGTGTCAAATTAAAATTTATTACTATAAGCAATCTTATTCATGAGGAAAATAACAATTTTGGATATTGCGAGTGAATACAGCCAAATGTGGCCACGCAGATCAACTATAGGTACCAACAGATCCTATATCATCAACCAAATGTGAAATTCTGATCCCCAAAACTTGTAAACAAGGATGGACATTTGCATGTGTGGGACATATGCAATGTACTTATTAAAATCACATGTGCAAACATAATTCAAATGATCTGTTTGAACATTTTTAGTCTATTTTTAAGAGTGTTGGTTACCAGTTATTAAGCTCAATGATTCAGTGGAATCAGATATCAGCTGATGCTGCAATACCGCACTCTGTCAAAGTACTAAATTGAAATATGTTACCATACAGAGGCATATTCATGATGAAAATAACATCTTGGATATTTGAAGTGCACACAGCCAGAACTGAGCCTTACAGGTTCACTATAGGTACTATGTCAGCCTATATGATGTACTGAATGTCAACTTTTGATCCCAAACATTCTAAAATATATGCATATTTGTTCATGTCAGCTATGTAACCATGTTAAGATTAGTTGTACAAAGTTAAATTCAAATAATCTGTTTGAATATTTCTTATGTAATCTTTAGAGTGTCAGTTAACAAATATTATTAGTAATTAATAATGCATAAAGCAAAATGGATCATTAGAATTCCCATAATATCATCTAGGCCACAATGCCGCACTACATCAATCAATATCTTAAAGAAACTGAACAATAAAATGGAATGCATTCTGTGTTTAACTTACATCCTTTTGCTGTTTTCTTACATGCAAGGGTAAATATACCTGGGGAAAGTATATTTTATCCCTTTGACCTGTATTTCATTCTCTGACAGCTTAATATGATTTTGTAGAGAACTTGAGCAGGTTCTAGTATAAAGTCTTCATCTCTGTCCTCTCACTAAATACCCTATAACTATGTTTATAAACAATTACTGATAGCTATACAAGCAGATATGTGTTACTCAGGAAGTCACCCCATCATAAACACATAAATTAACTGCTTGGACCCCAAATAAATAGTTTCAATGACCTAAAGGTACAATACAAAATAGAATTTTGTCTTCATGTATTTTAAATGAAGGTCTCATTTTGACTTACAAAGACATTTTCTCTGATAAAATTTGACAAATATCCATCATTTGAGCTTGTATATGGTGTAGGACTATATACATGCTGATATCATTTAATATCATTCCCAATAAATATTATATATGTGCATTTTTGGTGGAAAAATTTTATTTTTTAATTTTTTTTTTTAATTTCATTTAAATTTTTAAAATAAAAATCAATTTTTTATTTTGAATTTCATTCTTATATTTTTAAAGTCATTATACATAACATATTAAAATTTCATGTGTCTATCATTGATAGTAAAGATTTTATACCAGTTTAAACTTTACTCAAATACTGCACTGACAGGCCATAGAACACAATTAATTTTACTATATATTCTCTACATTTGTTTCTCAGTACTGAACTTTCCACTGTGTGACAATCAATACAAATGATATGTCAATCTAAAATACCTTCAAAGAGACTTTACGGTGAAGTTCTTGTCAGGGGTTGACCTGCATTTTTTTGAGAGGCTGAATTGTAAACAAAACACCATGCAATGGAACACAGATTTCACTTCCGGATCATCACCAAGGCCTTATTACTCACTGTGCACTGTCGCCGAAATACACACAGACAACGACACCATAAGCTCATATTCTAATAAACAATTGCCTTTAAATCCTTACCAAGAATGCCTAAATCTAACTCTTGTATCACCACCAAACGGAGACAGGAAAAAATGATCTAAAAATAGATTGGGACTACATTCGTGGGTACTGAACTGGAACTATTAATTGTGACCTAAGGCCAAATGTATTTTTTTCTGTTGCATCAGCAGTTATAAAATCGAACTCAGCATCATCCATAATTAATCTTGTACACATTCGTTTATGATCATATGATCCTCCTTGAGTAAACTTACCGATTATTTTCCTACCAAGATCTTTTGCAACTTTATTTTCATGATCAATCATATCAGGATTTTCATCATCTGACTCTGTCAGGGGTTGTGGTAACCAAACTTGTTTCTGCGGATGATATGATATAATAGCTTCGTTCACGCGTAACGACAATAGCATCCCAGTATCAAACATGTATCGTAATAACACTATTGGAGCCCAATATTTTTCTGAGAAATGTCTTCCAAACAAAACATAAATAATCGGATGCAGATTTTTTGCAAACTCGAATGATTCTATACAAGCAAATCCAGTTAGGTCAAAATCAGGTAAGAGTCCATTTATCGCAACTCTGGTCATCTCGTGTGTGGGATGTCTGAATCTTTTAAAGTATTCAGAACATTCTCCGTATCCAAGAAAACTTCCAGGATAACACTCTACCATATCAACCGATATAATATCGCTATAATCGTATTTAGTATTCCATAATCCGCCGTGTCCGTATTCGACACAACTGTGCTGGGTGTCTTCAAGAAATTCTAATCGTGTCGGTTTCCATGAATTTTTTTCTTGAGCAATGTGAGCAGCAACCGATGGAACTGTAAAACAATTATTCAATAATCGTTCAACTTCAACATCATCAGAATTATATTTCAATGCAAGATTCTTCATTTTTTCGTGGAGAGATTCTGCACGATAAATTTCTCCGTTAGGCCTTACAAAATGATCGTAATACGGATCTGAACTCTGAAATAACCAAACAGATACAGGGTCACTCTTACCAATATCACTGTCCTATCCCGTGGAAATATTGTTACAGAGCGACTATTCAAAATATCTGATGCCGAAATGGAATTAATTAACAATGCATTTGCTTCACGTTAGTGAAATACATACGTTACCTAAACAGTACACGTGAACAGTCCCCTCACTTTCATCGGCTAAAAATGTTGTTTTCTATATGTGAGACTGTATATAAGTTCAGGCCTTTTTAATTGCACACAAAAGTGTACATTTAATTTGTTTGAAGTTTAAAATATTTCCGTGTTTTACACTACGACACATACGTTACCATTCTACGTTACAAAACCATTTTAAAAAATACATTAGTTATTTTGTTTTATTTCAAAAATTTCGTGAATTCACTTAATTAAGCATAAAAATTATAATCATTTTATCTTCCTATAAAATATAAAGTAAGTCATAATGATTATATCAGATCAATTATCATGTGAATAATGATGATGTTCATCCGTCACATACAGGAGAAAAATACTAAAATGACGAATGTACGTGTTTAATAGAGTTAATCAAACATATTTGTAGTAATTTCATGCCATATTTTCATGACCAAAAAGGAACCAAGAAAACTGAGTGAAAACAATTGTAGATTTAATGAACAATCTCTTGTCGTGTGTATCTGATACATACGTTATATTTTTGGAGTGACTTAAAAGGCATACACATTTTAAACTTTCGTGCTTATATTTTGAATCGGAAACTGTTATGATTAGAATGGTATTAATTTGACAACTTAAAAAGTTTTTGATGTTTTGAATATTCATTATTATCAATTTAAATGAAATTTAAAATACGAGAAATTTTGGTAAAGTTGCATTTTACTTTACGCACATTTATCTGTCTTTTTTCATGACTCATAATAGCAAAACGCAATAATGTTTTGAATTGAAATTATGTGAAATTATCGCAAAATACCTAATTATACAATTTTCAACCATTTTCCCGGTATAATTTTATTTGTAAATCATAAAAAAAATACTTTAAAATACGAGAAGATCTCTTGTAACGTATGTATTTTGCTTGAGAATTAAGGTTTTGAGACCATATTTGTGAGTAAACATAAACAAAATATGGGTCAATTGGTGTTGTTGAAATTTTTACAGTTTAAATTTCAGATATTTCTCTGTAAAATAGGCGAATAAAGTTGTTGTTTCTAGATAAATTTGTTTCTTCCATTTTTATACGTCTAATTGCGCCTCATTGGTGAATTTGGGTCAACAACGAAATGTGTTCGGTTAGCATATTCGGTTTAGCGTTATGGACCTTATTTTTAGCCCTTCGTAGGAACCTTTATTTTTGCTAACGGACCCTCGGAAAAAGTTGTAGGGTCCACCCTCTCTGCTGCTCAAGTTAAATTGCTAGCGATGTGTCTACGTATCCATTGTGTTCGTATGTACCGTTATGTAAGACCTATATGTTGATCCATTAACATTTCATTTTCATTTTTGTACATATTCACCTCCTAATCCTACAATGTAAAACCTCGACCAGGATATTTATGTTTTGGGCGTAGAGCCCAAAACCTAAATATCAGGGCCGACGTCTTGCATTATAGGATTAGTTCACCTCCCACCACACTCAATCTGACATTACAAAATTAACATAATAGCGTCAGTAGCTATGGAGCGGGATTACCGCCATAATTCTATGCATGCATGTTTCTAATCCTCCTTGATGGAATATTGTAAATGGCTGCTTGCAGGTGCTACTTTCATAATTCTATCCATGTATATTGTATTCTCCATTGATGCAAATTGTACGTGGCAGTTTGCAAGTGCTACTTTCCTTCTGTATTATTGTCAATGGCTGCTTGCAAGTGCTACATTCATAATTCTAGTCATGAATTTTCTATTCTTCACTGATGCAAGCTGTAAATGGCTGCATGCAAATGCTTAGATCTACTTTCCTTCTGCGTCATTGTATTTTGCAATTTGCCAGCTACTGAATTGATGCTCTAGTTTGTCGTATTGCAGTGGCGTAGCTTGGGGAGGGCAGGGGGGTGGGGACAGTTGCTCAGATGCACTCGAAGGGGGCGCCAAGATTATGTTTTGTCCCCGGGCGCTAAGTAAGGGGGCGCCAAGTTTATGTTTTGTCCCCGGGCGCTAAGTACCCTCGCTACGCCACTGTCGTATGGCAAATGCTTCCAGTTATTACAAGTTTTAATATTTTGGTTATAAACTTGCTATATCACAAGTTACACATATTCCACCTTTTAAAATCATGATTATAATGTAGCATCGAACACGTTGCAAGTGAGAATCACAGAAGTTAGCATAAAATAATGCCTCATTATGACAACAGATGGCGCTGTGACACGTCCATTTCTTACAATACGACTACTCCGCTGACCCTAGCAACAAGAGGTTATACCACTTTACGGCATGTTCGGGGCGTCTTATTTAAAATATCATTCGAATTATATTACCGCATTACACTCAGCTGATTTCTCAGAGTATTAATATTCGGAAGAGAGGTAGCCTGCAAGAAGCACAAAACAAATTAAATGTATCAAACTGTATACAGTTAGATGTATTTACACAGTGTTATATTTCCGATGTCCTTCCCACTCCATTTTTTGTGTAGACATTTTGTGGGTGTAATTTACCGCTGCCGCACGTTGGCAGAATAGGGTCGCCGCTTATAAGTAAGGTTTAAGGTCCTAATTTGTTTATAAATTCTCATTCACAGTGTTATCAGTTTAGAGCATGTTTATTATTCTAGAGGGCAGTTCAAATTCTGCTTTTTGTATCAGTAAGACCTCATAAGGTTTTAGCAAATTGCAGATAATTGCACCTCAAGGCCATACTTTTTTTCTTTCTTGTTTATGAGAGAGAGAGAGAGAGAGAGAGAGAGAGAGAGAGCGTGTGTACATTTCAGAGACGAGGATTCTGTTTATTCTCTTATCCAAAAGAATTAGGTAAATATTAAAATTATACAGAATTCTTATATATGTATGGCATGGATGATTATACATGGATGACATGGATGATAATTGGCAGTAGGTGTCTGTGAAAAGTATCTCGTATCTCCACTTTCATTACAGTAACAAGAGGCAAATGACATGAAACAAGGACATCACATGCAAAGCATATACTGTAGCATAGCTATATGCTGCAAAAATTTGAACTTATTTCATTATATAAGAAAATAAATTCTAACAGTATGAAATATATTTTGTATATCTAAACATAAAGAACATTTACATACAATTATGAGATGCTTTATTTTCACAGATATCAAACTGGAAACTACATTTTTTAAATTTAAAATCGTATTCATCCATGTATGAAGCGATATTTGTATTACAGATAAGATGATTGATTGTAAGATACTTCACTGATAAAACATCAGACTCCTTTGGTAGGAATTATAAAAATATACTGAAAATAAATAACGTTGCTACCGCTACCAGTAACCAGCTCAATTTGTTTTTATTATTACTGCTACAATACAGTACCAAACTTGCTTGATACATTTGGATATGAAATTAATGTAGTAGTTAAAAAGATTATACAAATTTTTACATGTATCTTCTACAGATGTGATTGTTTTCTGTTAGAAGAGTAAGACCCCCCCCCCCATAATTTTTCAAAAAACTTTTAAAGTTTTGAAGGCTACTCACACCTCAGGCTGTTGTAGCATCCATCCCCCTCCCCCGCATAAACATCTTCATTTTTCTGTGATTTTATCATTATTATATCCTGTTTAAAATATAAGTTAATATTGTCATGACACAAAAAAATATCAGCACAATACAACTATGCAATAAAGCAAAATAAATAACTAAAATCTATATACAGTCCCGTGTTTAACTTTTCGTAGGAAATATTAGAGAAAAATAAATAAGTAATGTAAAACCGGCATTCATAAAAACAATATTGTTAGATGAATTAGTCTAAAACAAAATTATCATACAGGTTGGCAATTATAAGGAACAAATACCAGGATTGTCTAGTTACATTGTTCTTATAGATTGATTTGCCAATCCCTTTTGTTTTTCACTTTCACATGAATAAAACATGAATAAAGACAAGCTTTTCACACAATCTGGTTTTTGGATTGGACATACACTCATAATTTGCAAATTCTGAGGAATTAAAACTGTAAACTCTGGATTCCCGAGACACATTATCTTTTGTATACCCCATACATTTGTAAATTATGCCTCAAGATCAGTCAGGTTATATTCCCTAGTGACTGTTTCAGGAATTAATTCCGAAAAAAAATCCATTACTGGATCTGCATTCAATATATACACTGTACAAAAATTTTTGCTCACTTTTTGGAGAATGTTTTTTGCGGGCAATAAAATAAGTTGTTTGCACTTGCTATGAGCAAAAAACTATGAAAAAGATTATATTTTATTTGCTAATTTGTTATTTGTGATGCTTTGACCTTCACAAAACTATTATATTTTTTAACCGGAGATGAAATTTTAAATTTTGGCCTGTTATCCCTAATATATGTGCCTTGGAACAATGGATAAGGTAAATTCTATAATTTAAATTACATAATCATTCAGCAGAGAGAGAGAGAGAGAGAGAGAGAGAGAGAGAGAGAGAGAGAGAGAGAGAGAGAGAGATTCATAACTAAGTTAGTTTCTTCACAGAATAATAGAAACCACTAGCCAATTTCTGGCTGCAGTTGTAAGAAAGTAACAGCTACTTTATAAGTATGCAAGACATTTTAATGCGAGTTATAGGCCCCCAAATACTATTCCTCAGAGAAGACGCAAGACTAGGTTTCAGAAATTGAAGCCACACAAATACTAGTATGTTATTTTGAGAAAAATGGGGTCATTTATGAGTAAATGGAGACCACCTGATGTACCTGCTGGTGATGAGTGGTCAGTGAGCAATCAAATCGTTGTTCCTAAGTCGTATAAACAGGAAATTCATAGTCTAGCCCATAAAACTCCTCTAGCTGGTCATTTCGGTGTCAAGAAGACTTATCACAAGATCATGTATCATTTTAATTTGCCAAAAAATAAAAGTGATGTTTATAAGTACCGTAGATCTTGCCACACTTGTCAAATGGTAGGAAATCCTAATCAGAAGATACCTAAGTCACATCTGCAACCTATTCCTGCATTTGACCATTTGACAAGCCATTTAGCAGAAAAATGGTAGACTGTCGGTTCCTTACCTAATGCCAAGTCAAGCAACCAATACTTGTTGACCATTATGTGTGCGTCCTCAAGATTTCCATGGACTATTCCTTTGAAGAATATCAAAGCAAAAACTGTTCTAAAAGTTTAGGCAATGTTTATTAACACTTGTTTGCCTCCCCAAATCTGTTCAGCAATTATATGTTTGATTATTTCCAACAACTTATGCATGAATTAGACATCCAACAGTTTAAATTTTGTACCTATAACCCTGAAAGTCATGGGGCTGGCACAAGAGTGTCCGAAAACACTCTCACCTACCCAGAATACATGTATACAATTATATTTAATCAAACCTTAAAAAAGGCGGTGATCAGTAAGATCCTGCATTGTACAATTATTGAGTAAGATCAGGAGAGTTTTTTTTCCCCCATGTTGGTAATTATCACCAAATGAAAGACTCCATGACTACCCTAAAACAGCAAAAGACTGTCCCAAAACACCTTCAACTACCCAGGATAAATGTAGGCAATTAAATAAAATCAAACCAAATAAAAAGACAGTGATCAGGAAATTCTACCTATATAATTATCGAGTAACATCAGTAGGGTTTTTTTCTCTTGTTGATACTTGCTGAAGGAAAGACCCTAAGACTGTCCCAAACCAAGCTCATCGACCCGGGATACATGTATACAATTACAATATCTTAATGAAATATGCAGTTTTGGTGCATTCTCTCTCTCTCTCTCTCTCTCTCTCTCTCTCTCTCTCTCTCTGATCATAGATAATTCACTAAACTACTTTTATATTGCAAAGAGAAGCACACTTAACTTTTTTTTTTGTTTAATCTTTACTGTGGAAAAAGCAGCCTAATAATTAGAACCTAAGGGTGCTATATTTATATTTTTAAAATTCTTGTACCAATTTATTATTTTTAATTGGTTTGATAATGGTAAGAATTACAATAAATAAAAGTAAAATCTCATGTAACATTATGTCTTTTTTCTCTGAATATTGCCACTTTTAGAGACAAAAGTTTTAAAGGATGCAAACCAGTTTCAAAGCTGTTTTTATTGTTTGAGGTTCTGTACATTAACAATACAAATTAAGTATTGGAAAACAATTGTACACTAAATCTAATACTTTTAATCGTAAGTAAAAAAAATTTTATCATAATACGAACATGATTTTCCACAATTTGATTGTTTCGGCTTTTGCGAGGAAATATATTCCAAAATGATGATTGTGATAAGAATAAGCAAACCTTTAGGAATGCTTAATTTTTGTAATGTCATTTTACCTGTAAACTTTGTTTTTTAATTTACTATTGATGTTGCTCTGAAATATATTAGTTTCGCCGGAGCTTATGTACAATAGTATCACAGGAAAAAATAGACGTCTGTGAGATGCGTCAAAATGGGTGACGTACAATGCCATCCATACGACCAGAGGTCGTCTGATGAAAGCTTGTTAAGAAGAATACGAGGGAATATATCATTGTTATTTCTGATCCTTACTTTGCTAAAAAAAAAAAATAATAATAACTAATGTTTCCAAAGTAATGAGAGATATCACTAAGAAGTAGATTTCTTAAACAGTGAAATTAAATACTTAAGTGCGTCAAAACTGGGGTTGAAGTAGATAGACCACGCTGCTGTAGTGTATGCGTTTTTGTTTTCGTAAGGTGCAATAAATCACTTAGATGTTCGAGAAAGCACATGGTTTTAGTGAATGATTAAAACTTCGTTGCTAACGTACACCTTAAAAAGGGAACTGAAAGAGTACAATGTTTATCGACACAAAATGAATGCCATAAAGATCCGTGGGGAGCATTAATTGTTTCTGGTAAAGGAAAAACTTTAGAAATTTAGAGCGCTCTCTGTTGTCATAATGCCATGCTAATCTCTAGTATGCCATTATGATAAAAAATGGCGAACACGAGTTGGACAGCAAATACGATACTGATAAAACTTAGTATTTACATTCTTGCAAGGCCGAATCTGTATAAAAACAGCAGTTGGAATGATGTAATTGTAATATGGCAATTTGATAAACAGAATATACAAAACTTGTCATAACTGACATAGCGTTTGCCATACGACAAACTACAGAATTAATTCAATAGTTGGCAAACTGCACACAGAAGGAAAGTAAATCTAAGCACTTGCAAGCAGCCATTTACAGCTTGCATCAATGACGAATAGAAAATGTATGACTAGAATTATGAATGTAGCACTTGCAAGCAGCCATTTGCAATAATGCAGAAGGAAAGTAGCACTTGCAAACTGCCACGTACAATTTGCATCAGTGAAGAATACAATATACAAGTAGTATACATATATGAGGTTCCTCTCTCAGAGACCCCCTACCCCTCCAAAACGTTATACGTTAAATTTTTTGTCAGCAGCCTTTTTTTTTTAGCTCAAAATGATGACTTTCATATGATAAGGCTTTTCTAACATATTTCTGACAAAATTTGTTTTGTCGGGGTAGGGGGTCTCTGAGATAGGAACAAACTCATATATGTATACTACTATTACCTATAGAAATAATATTTTTATAGTTTAGACAAAATTTCATATTAAACAAATGAAATATTATATATAATGTCATTCTCAACCCGACATGTTGGATTTGATCTGACAAAGATATTTTGTAAGAGATTTAATTCAATCAAATCAGCGTCAGGTTATACCGGTATAAAAACTAAAATAATAAGCGATTGTATTAAAAAAGTTGGATATCATATATCACCAAAATATGGGTCAGTTTGGTTATTCGCGACTGAAAATGATGTGAGAATAGCGGGTTGGGCAGATGATGTGATGACATTTATTGACAATATGGTTGATATTTCTAAAGTTATACAAAATCAAACATCTACTGTTGTAACCCATATTTTATGATAATTTTTTTCGTACCTGCTGACTCTCATTGGCAGAATATCTGTTAACATACTGTCAATAATACGGAACTCGCGTATTAAATCGTCCATATCATATTTTATACCCCGCAAATAAGATCGTATTTGATCAAGTAATTTTTTTATAGGTGATACTTGCTGTTTTACAAGCATTTTTTTTAGTCGCAAGACGAGGTTCAATTTTTTTTTACACGCTGTTGCAAGAGAAACACCGACACCTGATATTATTAACAAAAACGGATTAAATGATGCTCCACTTGAAATTATGCCAGAGCTAGTCATTAACAGTGGCAAATATGATATCATTCGAAGTATTCTGTTATAGTATTTGTAACATTTTTTCACGCACCAAAGTTTTTTTATGATAATATCTGTAATATTGCATTAGAGCGTCCACATCTTATTTTGGAATGTTTTCTGAAATATGATTAAAATCAACTATATTTTTTTTTTCATTATATAATATTTGTTTACATATTTTATACAATAGTGCCAGTCTCTGGGTTTGATTTATTATAATTAACTTAATCGAGGTCTTTCAGCGACAAATTCCAGCCACCACCAGTAGGGCGTTTTGGTTAATTTTTTATTAGATGGTTCCAGTAGAAATATTTCTTCGGCATCTTTATTTAGCACTAAAGATACAGTTCCAGAAAAATTATCGGTTGAATGACGCCATAGATATGTTGTAAATATACTAAATTTTGCACCGCTAAATATGGACATCCTATATACTCCAGTGACCTCTGCAGTATGTTTGATGATGTTATTTTGCGGTGTCCATGTTGCTGATCCTGATGCTACTGTGTATACCACATTGATGATCTGCTTGTGAGGAATTTTAATCAGATTCGTTTTTTTCAATGATATTAGGAATTCCGTTAATAATATCGTTTAGTTTTGTGTTAATGTCAGAGAGTTTAATATCAACAGTTGGTGGAGTTCCAAAAAATTCATTAATAGATTTGTTTATATTTCTATGAAAATTTAAGAACGTTTGTACGTGATTGGAAAAATTAGTGTTGATTGTAGTCATTCCATCACTGACTGTTGTTATTACTGTTACTTGATCCCAAGCGATCTTAATGTTGCTATCGTCGACGTATTTCTTTGTTGCTGCGTCAAAATCTGTTTCTGGTGTTCTGAGATTATTAATACCATTATTGTTCATGTTGAAAAATGCGCGCATTATACCACCACGCACTAACACATACTTAGATTCTTGATCATCGACGTATTTTTTTGTTGTTGCGTCTGATTCTACAGCTGGGTCTCCAAGGTATGTAATTTTTTTTCCTGACATATTGATATTACCTGTAACTGTCCCACCTATTTTATCAAGTTTGTTATCATCAACATACTTTAACTGCAAATAACTTACCGCTTGAGTTTGATTTAAGTTTGTTGGTGGATACCTGGTCTCTAAATTTATAATTTTTTTCCCTGACATATCTAAGTTACTGCTTAAAGTTCCACCAGATTTATCTAGTTTATTATTGTCGACTAATTTAAGTTGTGCATAACTAACGGCTTGTGTATTAACAACATTTATTGGTGGATAATCTATTTCTAACTCTAATACTCGCTGATTTGACATAAACAGGTTTCCCGTCATTGTGTCGCCGGATTTTTTTAGATAGCCTGATAAATCAACCTTGCCGTCTGTTGTGCTTTCAGCTGATGAATCTCCTACTAATGTTCCAAATTTGGAAAAAAACTCATTATTTATTTATCATCTGACAAAATTATATAGCATAAAATTGTATAACAATAATGGCAAAATCATCGATATTAAATTTTGATACAGAACGTTTGGTGAAACATAAACATAACAATGAGCTTCCAGATTGTCATTATCTTATTGTTGGAAGAACTGGATCGGGGAAAACGAACTTGCTTATGAATTTGCTTTTAGGAGATAATTTTAATTACGATCGAGTTTATATTTACACGATTAATCCGCAACAGGATAAGTACGAGCTACTTAGCAATTACAATGACAAACTTCGTGATGACCTTGAGGCTGGCGAAGATTTTTTTTATTATCAAACAACCAGAAGAACTTATTCCAGTTAATCAACTTGATTCTTCCGAACACAAGATAGTTGTTTTTGATGATATTCCGCTGAACAATGAAGAAATGAATAAAATAAGATCATATTTTTCACTGTCGCGAAATAAAAAATGTAATTCTATTTATCTCGCCCAAGGTTTTTATAATGTTGATTATATAACTGATGTAAACACAATATTGGTAAATTGCTCCATCGCATCTGGTTCTTATTCAGCTAAAGGTAGTAAAGGACAAACGATATACAGTTTTTCACCAGACGTTCCACCTGGTTATCTTATGCAAATTATTCCGTGTCATATTATTTATTATCCGTTAAACGTTGAAAATCAAATAACAGAAGTAAATATGCAGTTGACAGATCAGTCTGGAAGACAGTTAGATTTTAATAATGAAATTGTTACTTATTATTTACACCTACGCGTTGCGTAGGCGCGAACAGTAAACATATTTTCTAAGACAACAAAATTATACAACCTCAGATATAATGAAACAGAGAAAAAAAGTTTATCGAAGAAAAATAGTAGGAGGATTTTTGGGAAATATATTTGCTAAAATTATAGAAAATGTTCCAGGAATAGCTCATAAAGTTGCACCAATTGCACTTGACGCATCAAAAGCTTTTGCAACTAGAGCCGCATCTGCTGCTGGAACTGCCGTGGGGCAAAAAATAGCTGATAAAATAAAAGGCGCACCGCAAAGCGGATTACCGCAACGTGGTATACCGACAATCAAACAAGCTATTTCGGAAATCGCACCAACAAAAGAAACTCAACGAGCAATGATAACAACGACAAAAAAACTTTTATCGCCACGAGGAGAACAAACTATACAAAAATTAATATCTAAAGTAACAACACCGCAATAATTTTGTATAACCTAATAAATAAAAAAATGTCTGTAAAAAATTATCTCGATTTACCAGAAACTTATGACACAGACGACGCAGTAACAGAATTCGAATACGTTGAATATCTCGATGAAAATTCTAACGAACCTAATAAGGCTGGCGTCAGAACATTTAATACTCGAGACGAGGACGTATTTTTAATTCCTCATAAAGCAATGTTGGAAGTTCGTGGCCAGATTATGACAGTAGCTGTTCCACCTGCCGCAGTTGCAGCTAACTTAGAAGTAGCGCTTATAAATGATGGTTGGTGTTTATTTAAAAGTGCTCGATATCAGCTGGTCAGTCAAACTGTCGAAGATATTTCAAATCACTTACAAGTTGCAAGTACAATCTTAAATATTATATCGTTTTCCGACGACTATTCCAGGTCAACTGCAACTAATATGATGTGGTTTAAAGATGTTGGGACTGGTGGTGCAGGTATTTTTGCATCAGTTGAAATTTTATCAGGATTAGTACCTATTATAGCTGCTGGAGCTGATGCTGCTGCGAATGCTGCAAATGTAAGAGATTTTCTTATTGCTAATGCTGCTTTGCTAGGTATAGCCGCACCAGCTGCAGATGCTAATGCAGACGCTACAAGAGTCTCACTTAATGCCGCTTGTGATAATCTTGGCTTAAATCAAGTAAATGCAGCTGCAGACGGCACTGTAATGTTAGAGCATGTTAATGACATAATTGCTCATAACAGAAGAAATGAAAGTTTTAATGAGGGTTATGTTAAGAGAAAGGCACTTACAGCAGGATCACGTCAAATTACAATGTTGCTGCCATTAAGTACAATATTTGGCTTTTGTCGTGATTACAATAAAGTATTTCGTGGAGTTAAACATACGCTTATTTTAGATCGATCAGAACAAAACGACTGCCTGTTTAGGTCAGGTGGAGCCGATGTACAATTTGTTATAAACAAACTTGCATTATGGATGCCAAGAATAACTCCGTCTATTACTAAAATGGCGGAATTAAATAATATGCTGGAAAAACACACAAACAGAATTTATTTTCAGCAACATAAAATATATCAAACAGCAGTTCCGAATACCACCGACTACACATGGCGAGTCACAACAACACAGAGTGAACAAAAACCACGGCAATTATTTGTTGTATTTCAGAGACAAGCGCGACGTAACAACCAACAACAAAATAATGCGATATTTGATAATGCTAATGTTAGACGAATATACGCTAGAATAAATTCAAAACAATATCCAGAGCGAGCGATAGAATGCAATTTTGCGGATGACGCTAATAAAAATATTACTCGACCTTACATGTACCTGCTCGACGCACTGCAAAAATATCAAAATGTTGGAGATGGATTTCAGATATCAGTAGAGGAATTTCGTACACTTTATCCGATATTTTATTTTGATGTTAGTAAACATAGCGAGCGAGCTGTAGACAGCACAGCTGATATTGAGATTACTTGGACACTAGGAGCAGCTCCAGCTCCAGCAGATCAGTTAAATGTGTATGCGTTAGTAATAAGCGATAGATTTGTTCCAATTGACTCTGTCGGAGGTAAAATGTCAGTACAAGTTTAATCCGTAATCGTTATATAAGATGACAAAATATATTGTAAAAGAAATATATTTGACCGACGGTCAAGTTAAAAAATTAGCAGCTGCTGTTGCAAAGAAAAGACAAGTGTCATTGAAGATCAACCATAACGCAGCGGGTACTTTAACAAAATTAATTTTAACCAAAAAGCTTGTAAATAAATACGATCGCAAAAAACCTTTTGTTTTAAATTTAAGCGCTGCACAAACAACTGCAATGGCAAAACATGTCGGTTTCTTCGGTCCGGCGTTATCTGTAATGGCCAGAACGTTAATACCTAAACTTTTGCCAGTGTTAGGCACATTCGGATTAGCAGCGTCGTCTGGAGCAGTATCTGGCGCAACGAAAATGGCAGTTGGAGGTAGTGGTATAAAGAAAATTTTCGTATGAATATCGATGGTAACAATTTTATGTGATGGATAAATATAATGCCTAAAAGAAAAACAACGACGAAAAGAAAGACACCGACGAAAAGAAAGACAACGACGAAAAAAAAAAGACACGACAGAGGCGAAAAGGGGGATTTATTCCAATAGCCCCGTTACTAGCGGGATTGGCAGGAAGTCTATTGCCAAATCTGTTAGGAGTAGGACGAGGACTAATGTTGCCAGGAACAAAGAGATAAAATCTGCGTTAAGTAATTTTGATATACTTGATAAACTAAAAAAAGTAAAAAATTTCAGTGGAGTTTATTCTAAAGATGAACTTATGGCAATTCCACCGCAAGCGTCCCCAGGTTCGTGTGTTATAAATATACAAGATTTTAATGACGGATCTGGCACACATTGGGTAGCTGTTTATGATAATAATTTTTTTGACTCGTTCGGAATTCCACCAAGTGACGCAGTAAAAAATGTATATGAGCAGAATGCAAGATACAAAAATAATAAATTATTCGTTTAATTAATTAAATTCAACCAGTTGGAACTTCCGCTTGCGGATATTATTGCGTAATGTTCATTAAAAAGATGACCAAAAATCCAGATTTTTTAAAGTTTATTTTGCAATTTGACAAACAACCTTCTCACGCTAATGATGAGATTGCATTAAATTTTTGTAAAGCTACCTAAAGCTTGCAATTAACTTCATCTAAATTACAAATATAACAATGTCAACATATTGTCTTAAGTGTAAAACTAAAACAGAAAATAAAGACGAAAAAACAGAAAAAACAAAAAATAATAGAATAATGCTGAAAAGTATTTGTGCAATCTGTGGAAGAAAAAAAAAGTATGTTTTTACCAAAAACAAAGTTGTCCGGAGCGGGTTACCCTGAAATTATTTTAGTAGACGACTAAATAAATAATGACATGCGGCTGCGATTGCGATAGAGATTTATGTCTCGAGCAAAATAAAATTGTTACATATTGTCAGAAATGCAAAAACAGAGAAATAATTGGAACAGGGATAGATATACATAAATTTATTGGAAAATTGCCGAAACCAAAAGGCGGTTGGACATTGCCAGGTCATAAAGATACTGGACCTTATAATCCTCTTGATAAACAACTTGACGAAAACGATAATCCGCTGCCAGGACAAGAGCCTTACAATCAAGTTGACGCAATAGCAATGCGACATGATATCTGCTACAGAGATCTTGATCTTCCAGACAGCGAACAAAATAAACATAGCTGCGATAAAGTAATGTTAGACGAACTTCGTGATATGAAACCTGTAAATATGTGAGAACGTATTGACCGAAGGCTGGTCCAGGGTTTTATTGGAGCAAAATATAAATTAGGACTCGGAGAGTCTAGTCTCGGTAAAAAAGAATTTTATGATGATCTTGCCGTAGAGCTACACGGACCTAAAAAAAAAAGTTTCCGCGACGTAAAGTTGTCGCAAATGCCGTTGATGATATCTGGGCGATAGACTTAGTTGATGTTTCAAATCTAGCCCAATATAACGTCGGCGCTGATGGCGCTCCAAAGAGATATCTTTTTAATGTTGTACATGTTTTTAGCAAATACGCGTTTAGTATACCCGTTTCGGATAAAACAGGAACATCGATGACTGATGCGCTAAAACAAATAATAACAACTACAGAAAGAAAACCAAATAGAATCTGGACTGATCATAGAGAGAGCGGAGTTTTTTAATAAAAAATTCGAACAGTTTTTAGAGCAAAATAACATTATGTTACTGGAAATGAGGGGAAAAGCGTCATCGTCGAAAGATTTAATCGCACGCTCAACGAAAAAATTCATAAGTATTTGACAGCTAAAAATACGAATAAATATATTGACAATTTGCAAAACATTGTTGAGGAATATAATAACACGAAACATCGAACCACTAAACTGTCGCCAAATGACGCGATTTCAAATCCAATATTAGCAAACGAAAACATGTACTGACGACATAAATTTAAAGTTGGCGATAAAGTTAGAATTTGTTTGACGAAAAAAACATTTGAAAAAGGTTATACTCATAACTGGAGCGAAGAAGTATTTGTTGTTGATAAAGTACTTTTAACAATACCGGTTACATACTCGTTGAAGGATTTATTAGGTGAGCTTATAACTGGCAGTTTTTATGAGCAAGAACTTCAGAAAACAGAACAAGATGTATTTGTTATTGAAAAAATTATTTAAAAGCGCGGCAACAAAAGTTTAGTCAAATGGCGAGGGTATAGCGATAAATTTAATAGCTGGGTACCAACTCGGTTGATTTCATCGACAGAATTATATTATTATAAATTTCCTCATATTTTATTAGTACTGACTTACATTTTACCGGTTTGCATAAAGAAATTAAATGTAATTTTCTCGCATCATCAACTGGCATTAAATTAAATATTTTAACAACAGTAAAATTAAATTTTATTTTTTTTTTTTTAGCAATATGGTACTTAACATCATATCGCCCAGTTGTTGGTCTGCTTAAATATTTTTTGCTAACGACAACATCATCTTCGTCGTCGTCGTGGTTATACAAAATATCTTTCAGTATAATCAGCAAATCTGTCATTGATAATATTTTCTAATGTAACATTGGAAACTGAAACAAAATATCCCGAATATAGCTCAGCCAGTCTCTCAATTAAGTTCATTATTACAATAATCTTTTGTCTAATTAATAAATAATAAGATTGTCGGAGAAATAAAATATCATAATCGAGTTAATATACAGAATCACAAAGAACTAGCTGAAGCAATTCGAGCTTGTTTATTTGGTCATAATTTTTATTTTGTTGATGTTATGATAACATTAGGTGATTCCGACAAATTTTTATTAACGGCAGCAGAAAAAATAAAACTCGATACGAATAAAATGATGACATTACGATTTAATCGCGACGATGTCATGGAATTTAGTCATAATTGTCTTTCTCGGAATGATATAGAAAATATTATTAATTATCGTATTTAAAACTAAATCTATCAAATGTCAACATTGACGTTCCTGATTTAGTTCTGCCATCAGCGACAAATTTTACTACACGTTTATTAATTTTATGATATTTTTCCGCAGCTGTTATTGATCTAAATTTCATTTCCTCATTAGTTTCGAGATTTATTGAAATAACTGATCTTTTTGGATTTTTAAAATTAGAACCAACAGAACCGGCTCCACGTCGACTATTTTCTTTTGATGTTACCAGATCTAAATTTTCTAAACGATTATCGGTCTTAATTTTATTTATATGGTCGATAACTAAACTATTAGGTATTAGTCCGTTAAAAGTTTCAAACACTAAACGATGTGCTCTATAAACAACAAAATCAGTTTTAGTTCCACGTACATTAACATCAAGATATCCACTGTTCTGTAAACTTCCAACAACCTTTTTTGTTCCTATACGTCGAATAATTCCTTGGTCATTTGCCTCGTAAAAATCAAACACTGGGTGAGGTTGAAATTCATTTTCTAATCCTAAATTTTCAATATTATCATCAGCAACTGCGTTATTTGCTCTGTATACTCGTTGTCCTTCTGGAATATCGCCGCAAAACAAAGTATAAATAAAATCTTTTCTAAACATTTTAATTCTTTCTGCATTATCGCCTTTTACTGAAATTAGCATACCAGCTGGTGTTGATATGCCAATAGATTTTTTAGATGCTATGTTGATAACAGAACCAAGCGCATTTGCAGCATATAGGTTGTACATCGGATGTACATGATAAGTTTCTTGCTCTTCCGCCGTCAGTGGTATATATCTCAAAATTTCTGTCATTATATCATAAGGTTTTTCATATCTCTAATTAAAAAAATTCAATTAAATATAAAATATTGTTATATATATAATGTTAAAATTGCGAGATATTGCTAAAAAGAACATTATCAAATCAGAAAAAATTGCTTCAGCATTTTCTGGTTACGATAATAGCTACAAACTTGATGATCAAAAAATTTTAGCAAATTTTAGCTCCACAAATTTATTTCATCTTTTACAGCCTGTTATTTCTCGAGAACTTGCTGCTCATAAAAGTATCAAACTTATAGTCCAATATCATACGATTTTTATCAAAGTTACACGCAGTTGAAGATATACCTGATGTAATTTTTGAAACAAAAAGTTTTGACAGCGAAATATCGGAACCATATTTAACAGCAAAATCTAGAAAAATATTACCTGGAACAAACATTACCATGGTCGCCGATGAAATACATCAAGAAATAAACAAAAAATTAAAAGAATTTACTTCGTCAGGATCAGGTTGGAAATTTGAAATGATAAAAGAAGTTTTATTTCACACAGCAAAATATAACGTACTTCACGGCAGCGGTGCTAATAGCGCTGGCTACGTCGATCTCCCTCAAAAAATTAAAAACAAAAAATGCTGCATAAATGTCAAAAACGATGATGACAAATATTTTCAATGGTCTATTCTTTCCGCGATGTTTCCAAAAGAAAAAAATGCTGATCGCGTTAACAAATATTTTCCACACGAAGACGAACTAAATTTTTCAGGAATAACTTTTCCAGTAGCAGAAAATCATATACCAAAGTTTGAAAAACAAAACAATATCTCGGTAAACGTTTTCGGACTAGATGAGAAAGAAAAAGTTTACCCGAGATATATCTCAGAAAATGCTTCACAAAATACAATAAATTTATTATTTTATCGAGGACATTATTGCTGGATAAAAAACTTTAACGGATTAGTTGGCAGACAGTACAGTAAAAATAAAAATAAAAAATATTTCTGCTATAGATGTTTGCACGGTTTTTCTAGCGATGAAAGACTGCAGAAGCATCTCAAATACTGTGTCAATGTTCAAAGAATAAGTATGCCAAGCGAAAAAGAAAAAATATTAAAATTTAAAAATTATAATCATAAACTAAATATTCCTTTTGTTATTTACGCTGATTTTGAGTGTCTACTCGTTCCCGTGGTTGGAGCAGAAAATAAGCCAAATAAATCCAGTACTAGAAAAATACAACAACATATTCCTTGCGGAGTAGCTTATAAAGTAGTTTGTTGCGCTAACGATAAATTTTCAACTCCGATAAAGCTATATAGAGGTGAAAATCCTGTCGTATGGCTATTAAAAAATTTAGTAGATGAAGTTAATAAAATTTCTAAGAAATTACTTAAAACAGCTCCGATGAGAATAACATCTAAACAACAACTCGATTTTGATAAAGCAGTTGATTGTCATATTTTCGAAAAATTGTTGGTGGATTCTAACGAAGCACGTCATAAGGTGCGAGATCATTGTCATTTGACCGGCCAGTATCGTGGAGCAGCTCATAGTAGTTGTAATTTAAAATTTCATGCTCCAGATTTTATTCCCGTAGTTTTACATAACTTTCGTGGCTACGACAGTCATATCATAGTTGAAGCATTTGGTGATGAGGAAATTAAATCTAAACTAAAATTAAATAACGTAATAAAATGTATTCCAAATAATTTTGAAAGGTATATGTCGGTGATGCTTGGTAAATTACATTTTATTGACAGTCTGCAATTTATGGCAGCGTCATTAGATGAGCTTGTCAACAGCGCTACAAGCGCCGGCAGCGATTTCGCTAACCTAAAAAGTTGCTTCGGTGAAAACTATTTCGATCTGACAAAAAAGGTATATTTCCGTACGAGTATCTGGACGATTGGAGCAGATTTGATGACACTTCTCTACCTAGCAAAGATAAATTTTACTCGCAACTTAAAAATGAAAATATCACAGATGACGAATATAAATATGCGCAAGATATTTGGAATAAATTTAGTTGTAAAACATTTGGTGATTATCATGATCTATATTTGAAAACATGTATTATTGCTAGCAGATGTTTTTGAGAGTTTTCGTCGGGTAAGTTATAGCAATTATGGATTAGACCCCTGTTGGTATTATTCTGCTCCAGGATTATCTTGGGACGCTCTACTAAAAACAAGCAAAATAGAACTAGATCTTTTAACAGATGTCGATATGTTTAACTTTATTGAAAAAGGTATCAGAGGCGGAATTAGCGTTATAACAAAAGAATATGCGGCTGCTAATAACAAATATTTAAAAAATTATGATAAAAATCTTCCATCTAATCATATTATTTATCTAGATTGTGTAAATTTGTATGGCTGGGCCATGTCAGAGCCAATGCCACGTTGTGGATTTCATTGGATAACACCAAATCAATTTCTTAGAGAAACTGAAAAAGATTTACCTAGAAAAAGTAATATAGATTTTTCAGATATTTCATATTTTGTTGAAGTTGATCTATTATCCTAGATGGCTACACGATCTACGTAATGATTATCCTTTTTGCGCAGAGTCAATGAGGATTAATTATAGTTTATTATCGCCTGAACAACAAGCAACGACGACAGCAAAAAATTCGATTGTTAATAAGTTAGTTCCAAATTTGTTAGACAAAAGAAATTACGTTACGCACTACAAAAATTTAAAACAAGCAGTAGATGTTGGACTAATTCTGAGAAAGGTCCATCGCGTGCTAAAGTTTAATCAGTCGAAGTGGATGGCAAATTATATTGATCTAAATACGAAACGTCATGCTGTGGCTAAAACCGAATTTGAGAAAAACTTTTTCACGCTGATGAACAAGTCGGTGTTCGGTAAGACGATGGAGAACATTCGAAAGAGGGTCTCTATAGAAATTGTCAATGATATTAGTCGCAGAAATAAATTAGTTAACGATGATGGTTTTGTTAGTATGAAAATATTTAATGAAAATCTTGTTGCAATACAACGACGAAAGACAAATTTAAAGTTAAATAAACCAATTTATGTTGGTGCAGCTGTACTTGATATATCAAAGTGGCTGATGTACGATTTTCACTATAATTTTACCAAAAAGCAGTGGCCAGATTCGGAGTTGCTATTTACTGACACTGACTCGCTAGTTTATAATATAAAATGTGAAGATGTCTATGAGGATATTTACAATAATAAAAGTCTGTTCAATTCATCAGATTATCCAGCATATAGTGGATTTCAAGATAATACGAATAAAAAAGTTATTGGTAAAATGAAAGATGAATTTATGTTTGTGCCGGTGAGAGAGTTTGTTGGATTAAGAAGCAAAATGTACGCTGTCATATTAGATGACAATAAACTTGCAAAAAAAGCAAAAGGTATTTCTAGAGGATATGTGAAAAAGATGATGAATTTTGACGATTTTAAAGCAGCGCTAAACAATAGCATCAGTTTTATCAAAACTAATGTCATAAGAACAAACCATCATAAACTTGAAACTGATACGATCATAAAACGTGGACTACGTAATTTTGATGATAAAATATATTGCAGCGATGGAATTAAGACACTAGCGTTTGGACATTATAAAATAATTTTGTCTAAACATTAGAAATAATGTTTGAAAATTTAACATTAGCGGATGGAGTTAATAGCAAAATAAAAAAAATAATGGTTAATAACCAACAATTATCATTTGAATTTAACGATGAAATTTCAGGTATTTGTTTTAGTAAATTTGACAGAATCAAATTCTCCCTTATCAAATCAGATGACAGCAAATACTTTAGTTATCTCGAACGTTTACGAGACGAGCTTGCATTGAAATATGGCAATTTACATAATCCAATCAGTCGATGCCAGTATACAAAAATCAACATAGACCTAGATAGGTCGAAGATTTACGTAAAAGGTAGTAAGTATCTTCTCGGTAAGATAGCGATGAAAGAATTATTTGAATGCCATCGTAAAGTATCTGGTAGAAATAAATTTTATCTATATAATCATGATAGCACGCTTTACCTAATATCAAACGTTGAAATATTATTTGTTGGCCAAGAAATATAACTCTGTATACCATATCTGATTTTAAAAAGGGAGATAATACTGTTCCAATCAAACATAGCCTATACACTGTTCCGTATTTTTTGTTAATGAAATATAATAGATTTTGTAAATCTGATAGCATTTTAAGACCCATAAATCTTGGTATCATTTCTGTATTTGTTAAAATAACTAGAAATTCGTCCTACGTATATAACATATTTACTGTAGATTCTCCCTTAAGTATAATGCGTAATACAGAGCATATTGATTATTTTTCTGCAGTAATGTGCGTCATTCAGGCAGTATCCTTGGCGACGGCCGATCTTCTGTTAAAGATAATTGCGTTGTTCGTAATTCAGGGAAGCATTTGGATTTAGCTTTTCTGTACAACATAAAATTATGTTTTTTCTCTATTTGCAATAGTGTTTTCAGAATTAGATCTTTTGATTTAGCTTTGATTTATATAACATCTGTGTATTTCATTCAGTCCACTCGTTAGTATCAATAAAAAACGGCGATCTTATATAGTTTCAGCCTAGCATTAGAATATTCGTTTTTCTGTACAACATAAAATCATGTTTTTTCTCTATTTGCAATAATGTTTTCAGAATTAAATAATATAATGTAAAATTACGTGTTTTTCAAAATCAGAAAATGAATGCTGTTTGGTAACTATGATAACATTTTTAACATATATGCATATGAAGTCCGGTGGCCGATTGCTAACGCGTTGGACTCTCATGCTCGAGGTCCGTGGTTCGAATCTTGTGACTGGCAGATTGCCGGCGAAGGCGATGTTATGCCAAATTTTATGATTTATTGGGCGTCAGCCAGCACTTCTACGTTTCAATAGAAAATTTGTACACTCCTCCCACCATGTCGCTTGGTGGGTGTAATTTTGCACTCCTCGGGTGATTATGATGGGAGGGGTGTGCAAAAATTTCTATTGAAACGTAGAGAAAGGCCTGTTGTATTGTCCTTAAGATAAGTTTATTAAGTTTATATGTAACTGTGCCGTCCTAGAGTTAAAGTTCTTAGAATTTAGTCTATATGTAACTGTGCCGTCCCTATAAATATATGTTAATACGTTACTGTAAATACTGTTACTGTAAGTATGCTTTCTTGATTTGAGGGTTACATAAAATCATAATGCCTAGACAGCCCTCTAAATTTCTAGTATTTCGTTTCGATTAGGAATTTGCTGGGGGGGGGGGGTGTCTATGCGTCCATAAGATAAGTTTATTTGCGACCTCTGATCCTGCTAGGATGTTCTTTGGCAACCTAGGGGATCACATGGGGTTAAACTGTGCTGTAAATACGCTTGCTGTAAATACGCTACTGTAATTAAGATTCTGTGTTTTGTGTTGTCCTTAATTAAGATATAATCATATGTATATAATCATAATCATAATCATGTGTATATAATCATCTTGAAACAGTCCTCAAAGGGGACTATTATTTTTTTTTTAAACAAATATTTACAGCTTTAGTAATATCATTATCAAATAAAATATCAACCATATTGTCAATAAATGTCATCACATCATCTGCCCAACCCGCTATTCTCACATCATTTTCAGTCGCGAATAACCAAACTGACCCATATTTTGGTGATATATGATATCCAACTTTTTTAATACAATCGCTTATTATTTTAGTTTTTATACCGGTATAACTCGAGGCTGATTTGATTGAATTAAATCTCTTACAAAATCTGTTTGTCAGATCAAATCCAACATGTCGGGTTGAGAATGACATTATATATAATATTTCATTTGTTTAATACGAAATTTTGTCTAAACTATAAAAATATTATTTCTATAGGTAATAGTAGTATACATATATGAGTTGTTCCTATCTCAGAGACCCCCTACCCCGACAAAACAAATTTTGTCAGAAATATGTTAGAAAAGCCTTATCATATGAAAGTCATCATTTTGAGCTAAAAAAGGCTGCTGACAAAAAATTTAACGTATAACGTTTTGGAGGGGTAGGGGGTCTCTGAGAGAGGAACCTCATATATGTATACTACTATACATGGATAGAATTATGAAAGTTGCACTTGCAAACAGCCATTTTTAATAATGCATCAAGGAAGATTAGAAAATACACGCATATAATTATGGCGGTAATCCTCCTCCATAAGTAGCGGCCCGAGTATAAATTTTTATATGCCCTTATGTTGTTGTAGGGTTTAACGCCATTTTTCAGCACAAGATAGGATATACATGGCGGCCAGTGTAACTGCTGGAGGAAGAACCCTGGAAAACCCCTGGAAGAACCACCGACCAACGAGAAGCTACTGGCAAGCTTTCTCATGTACCCACGTTAGCCGAGCCTGAGACTCGAACCCACGCAGTCAGAGGTAAGACAGCAGTGATCCGGAACGGTGAGCGCTTTAGACCACTCGGGCACTCGGAGACCCCTATATGTCCTTATAATGAAAAACCAGTGGTTTGCATTTGTTTTAGTTCAAAAATTTCACACGATACTAATTCCAGTTTGTTGTGTTGTCTCTTGGTGGAGTAACGTGAAAGTTTTGTTTTGCTTCAAATATGACACATCAACGTATTCATGTACGTGTATTTTCATATTTTAAATGAATTATTAATTGTGGTATGTTTTTTTATTTGTTACTAATATGGTATAGCCAAAGTCTATATATACCTAGTTGTTAAATCCCCCCCCCCCAACCCCCTTAGTTATTATCACAACATTTCTAGCCGGATTGATTGCTATGGACTAATACATTGGCGCGCATGCACTTAACTCTGTCAAGGACAGAGGACATCCGGTCGAAGCATTGCCAATACATTGTAGCATAAAGGTTATCAATATGCGGCATTTTCATTATGACATCATAGCGTGACATGCTGGTGCGTACCTCTTGCTTGACATCGTCTAAAAATTGTCGAAGTACTTGAAATTTTTTCTCAGCATGTTCATATTATGATGATAAAATGTATATTGTTCGAGTATGAGCGAAATAATCTGAATAAACGTCATTGAATCGTTGTTGTTGCTTTTGTAGGGTTTAACGCCATTTTTCAGCACAAGATAGGATATATATGGCGGCCAGTGTAACTGGTGGAAGAAGAACCCTGGAAAACCCCGGGAAGAACCACCGACCCACGAGAAGCTACTGGGAAGGCTTCTCACATACCCTCAATGGCCGAACCCGAGACTCGAACCCACGCAGACAGGGTTGAGATGGCAATGATCTGTAACGGTGAGCGCATTAACCACTTGGCCACCCATTGCTGGGCTAATCTGTACTTGACGCTTATATGACCTGTACGATTTGTACTTACGGCTACTCGTACGTAGGTCAAGAGTTGTACATTTTCAACAAGGTTGATTAATAATAATAATAATAATAATAATAATAATAATAATAATAATAGGAAGAAGAAGAAGAAGAAGAAGAAGATGATGATGATGATGATGATGATGATGATGATGAAGTAAATTGTTTACTGTGCCCGCCTGGTCTGTCTTATTTTATACGTATATTCTTTAGTAGCAACCATGCAAAGTATTAGCATCAAAAACTTGCCCCCACCCAACCCGCCACTCCTCCACCCCCAAAAACATTCACATGTACATTTATCTAATTCACTATAAACAATAACTTCTCTAAGATGACAAAAAAAAAAAAAAAAACGACATTTCAGCTACATGTAACCTAACATGTTATAGATCTGCAAAATGGAGATAATCAAAACTATTCCTATTAAATACACAAGCAAACAAAAATTCAAGTGTCTATTATTAAAATGAATACACGTTGCAGACGCAGAAAAAAAACCCTGAAATAAATTATTTTTGAGACATAGACCAACTTGGTTGAGTGCAGCTATTCGTGGATTATATATATGTAGGCTTAAAAGCTACTCTAATGCATATTGCCGAAAATATGTATCCTAAATTGTACATTTGCAAATAATGTGCATACAAATCAATTATAAGACTTGTGAAACTTGATTTTAATTTTAAAACAATGTATAAATGATGATGTATATATTTCCATTGGTTTCGGTTGATTACCTGTGATACCTATTTTTGTTTTCATTTACAACTTTTCGCGCTTGTGTATGTTTAGCACTTTCTGATGTATTCTTGACAGAATTGCACAAGAATAGGCAGTTTATGTACTCCTTGATCATTTTTTCATCAAAAAATGTAGTTCATGCACTTTGTACATTAATAATAGCCGAAAACTGGCAATATGCATAGAAAAAAATAAAAAATGTTCAAAACGTCAGCAACGAAAGCGATTAGTCTTTATACATCGTTCGGGGGAAAAGCTTAGTTTGTGTTATGAGTAATTCGAACAAAAATATTCCTTATGATGATGATTGATACAAACATTTTATGAGAGAGAGAGTATGAATAATAGCTGTAAACTATAGTACTTCGGAAACTGAGGATGTCAGTTTTGATAAGTTATTGTCAAGACGATGAGTGAACTAGCACTGGTGTCTTATTATATATCAAATGGGTCTACAGAATAGATAAAATGGAAACAAAATTACAGTAAGACAGATTAATACAAATGTATTTGTTCCAGTGTGCAATGTTCCCCCTACTCATGATTTTATCATTGACATTATTACTGTTGCATAACCAATTAGCACTCAACATTATCTTGTCATTTGTGTTTAAACACATGGTATTTATCCCTTATGTTCCTGTATATTCAGTGGTTAATAGAATCAGAAAACGGCTCAAGATTTCGTTTTTGGAGAAATTCTGCCATATTAATGCATTTATTTCCTTTCGAGGTTTTAAATTTTATCCTAAATGACACAGAAATTAAGGATTGTCCATTTTAACTATCCAGATATACACCGAAGCATTTTCTCTTTATGAAGTTTGTATTCCCGAACCCTTTACTTCAACTAAACAAGGTCATATCGTATTGAATTTCAAGTTGAGATTTACTAAACAAGGTCATATGGCATTGAATTTCAAGTTGTCAATGGTAACATTTGTCTTTTGTAAGCATATAAAGATAGAACTAAACGTTGAAAAGACGTACACCACTTTGATATATATGTTAGAATGAACAATTTAACAGGAAAATCTGCAAAATTTCTAGTGTGAAGAATGTCCAGAATTGTATTAATGTGCATCCATAGGGAGTTCATGCATAAGAAGAATTTATTTCCATTCACGCGTGCGTGTACCCGGGCAAGCGCGCGCACAAAGTGTCCGGGACATAAAGACATTTTGAAAGAGGTTGTCAAGTCAAGGATAATGATTTTTCTAACAGTGGTGAGGGCTGCAGTCGAACTGTTCATTTACAATCTCATTTGAAAAAAAAAAATGGATCAGCTATGGTGGACGACTGTCTCGCTTGATTACGATCCACAAGCACATAAACAACACGCATATACATTTTAAGTAATAAGATACAAGAAGACAGGCATCAAAATCCAGCAACTGAACACCGGCACAAATGCGAGAGATAGACCCCAAAAGGCTCCGTCCCCTCCAGTCTTTACCCTCGATGTGGTCATTCTTATTTCCTCTCTTTCTCTCTCTCTCTCTCTGACACACACACAGACACACGAATGGTCACGAGCAAAAGATTTGTACTAATTCGCGTCAAGAAACGGGAATAAAAAACAATACTGAGCCAGATTAAGACGATTGTTAGCAACCAGTTGAAATAACAGCATTGGTTATTTTTAAAATATTTCAAATCTTTGGATATATGACACGAGAAAGAAAGTAAGAAAAAAAAATAGTGTAAGAAGAACACACTTAAAATCACTGAAGGAAAAAAGAAAAGAAACACACGCACATCGAAAAAGAAAAGAAAAAATAAAATTCTCCCTAGGAGGCTCAAACTGCTGATTTACGAGGCAGAGGTAGCTGAAAGCAGCCATGCAATTTGCCTCAACATCAGATTTACCTTAAAACCATGGGGGGTTCTTTTGGATAAGATCAAGTATGCCTTAAAAATTATTTTCTCCCTATTTAAAAAAAAATATCTTATCCATGTCTTTGCGTTACAAGCAGATCAATAGTGCTCTTCAATAAATACTTTTTCGATAGCTACTACATTCAGTTTTATTTTTTTTTATAATTTTTTTTGTTGTTTTATTATCAGCTGGAAACCGAATTCTTCCACAGAGGATACTGTGAAGTTGTATATGAAGTAATTCATGAAATGGGAAACTTTGAATGTTAGTACTAACACATATTGCATTGAAATTTGTTCAGTGCTGATTTGAGTCCTCTTTTAGCTTGTATCTGGATGATATGATTCACATTACTTCATATTCTGAAGAGGTTTGTCCGAGTACAAGATTATGAATACATACAAAGGTAGAATGTAGTCTACAAAGCGAATTAAAAGAATAAATGCTATTTAAAACGATCAAGGTACGGAAAAGATGCACCGCATTATTGTTTCTATCCTCATTCCATTATCTTTCAGACTCCGTTATTAAAATAATACCGTAAGGTCCTTTTAGTTGTTGTCGTTGTATTTGTTGTGGTTCGACTTCCTTCATGCGCCTCTTTCTATTTTTAACTCGCCTAATCCGAATAGTCATCGTGTTCCAAAACGCGATCAGAAAAACAGGCAAAAATATTACAGCAGGTGTTATTTGAATGCCAGTTATTTAAAATAAAAAACAAAAACAACAAAACAAATCAAAACCCCACAAAACAAATATGATACTTTGTACTTGAGTTGTGCGGCTCATATGACGAGGGACTTAAGTGTGATCCAAGAACACGGTTTATCTTAGTTGTCTTTTTGATAAGGAGCGTCAACGAGAATATGTTTGAAATCTGCATATGTGCAAAATGGTTTTTAAAAAGTGTCTTCTGTCAAAAAATAAAACATGTTCTCAATTGTGCTGGTAGTTTGTAAATCTTTTGAAGATGCAGAAATATGGCAGAATTCGCGGTTTTTGACGAACAGACACCCATTTACTTAGGAACAAAATTAAATGTCTGTTTCACAGTGTTTCACTATACCACATATATGCACGTTACAGTGTACATATAATCATTGTCGTATATGTCAAAATTATTTTATGCATTCATTGTTGCAGAAACGTCAGTTTGTATATAGTTAATATTTGACCTTTATAGAGATACAAGGTAACAATGATATTCCAACCAAGGTTCTGATGTACTAACGCCCATCTGCTCCTAGACGGATCGATCAGATATTTCAATGCTTCGGGCCTGTGAATTTCATTGGATGCCGCAACCAATCAAAATCAAGTGCTTGAAATCTGACAACTGTTCCTACATGATCAAGACAAGGGGAGTACACAACTGGAATGGACTCATAAACAAGCAATTCTTCACTGCCAGTCATTGTTTGTACAAATACATCCTTTCCCTCACATACACTTGTAATGGCTTCTCTCTGGTACGTAGTCATACTTTCGATGTTAAGCTTGCAAAGTATCCTTTTGAAGTCATTTGCCTCCACCATTTTCGGCCGATGTATAACGCACCGCTCTATACGCTATTGGTTAGTTGGCATTACATCTTAAGAAGAAAACTCATCAAATTCAATAGATGTCGATGGGACAAAGCACTGAAATATCTGATCGATCCGCCAAGGTGTAGCTGGGATTAACGTATCGGAACCTTGGCTAACAACCTTAATTTGTTTGAAAAACTACCTTCAATTTAGCACAAAAAGGCTATCGTGTAGCCAAATGTGACGTTACAATCATGCCTATGGCATCATATCAAACAATTTTTGAAAATTAATTGCAATTTAAGTTTCTCAAATGTTGATACATTTTTGCCATAGTATTATCAGAAGAAAGTTTTTCAAAACTTGCTCATTTTGGACCCAAAAGGGGACTTATAGTACCCGTCCATTTCAAAATCATACATTAAAACCCTGGCCATATTGTAAAAAACGAGGAAGTTCTTTTTTCATGATTTTTTTAAAAACATTTTGTTTCAAAATCGTGTTAGAACCATAATCAGCTGACTGAAATTTTATTTTCCTTGCGGTAAAGTGTACATGTCTTTTATTTTCCTTGCGGTAAAGTGTACATGTCTTTTACATGTATCATCAGATTAAGAACAAAGAATTTGTTTCAGTAAAGATCCGAGATCTTTAAATGAATTAAAGTAATGTTTGAAAAAGGGATTAAGTTTAATTAAGCTTACAATTTCAAAATCAAACATTAAAACTGTTGGAAAAAAGAAGGGTTTGTTTTTGTCATGATGGTAGCACTGTTGTTAAACATGCACAATCATTCTTCTGAGCATTGAAAAAGACCTTTCTTCATCTTCCCCCATGTACGGTAGTGTTGCCATGTTTATGGCCTTTACATTGGGGGCAGAACGTTAATCTTCTTTCCACCTAGGAATTGTTTTTGTTTTGTTTTTAACCTCAACCTTGTTTTCCAGTCAATGTAATGGATACACATGAAAGAATTAAACAATAGATCAAGACTATTTGGAGAGGGGAAGTAGAGGAGCCGAATATTTTTTGGGAGGTGTTTGCAAAAGGAAAAATACCGCCCCCCACTTGAGCGGTCCCTTATTCTGTAATGATAATTTTGATATGGTGTTTGCAGTAATGTGAAAATAAATATAATAAATATGAATATGCCCCACGGAGTTTCATAAAGTCAAACCACGTTAACAGGTCAATCAGGAATTCTTGTTTAAGTTTTGCTGGGCTTGACTCCATTTACAGGTGATTCATTCCATGAATCACGGCTGCAATTCGAAATTTTCACTCCATTTATGAGATGTATCGTCAACTCCAACTAATGAAGCAATAAAATTGTATATATGCAGTACACCAGTACTTCACAACAAGAAGCGTTGGCGCTGATCAGAAAATAACCATTAATGTTATAAATAGTTTCGTTCAAGGCACCAGTATGTAACGAATTTTAATTCCTCCACACACATTATCTTTCATTTACCAGTTTTCCTAACGTTGAACGAATTAGGTTCCACTACTTTACAAATGCAAAAAGTTCTAATTGCCTATTCCCGAGCGGTGCTTGAAAGACTTGTAGTACAAATCCAACAGATCCAGTAATGTCAATCTACACAGTCGAGGGACTGCACAACGCAAGTTATTGTCACTAAACTAAATAATCTGTACACTGGTAGTCATTAAATTGACACCATACTGACATTAATCTGTGAATACGCTTTTAAACACTAACATGAATGTATGTAATGTTTATTGCTATCTTTAATATATTCTTTACTAATGTGACAATTATGTGCAAAACTGCCCGTTATCCTTTGACCATATTAACGACAGTTTAATTTTTAAATATGTTACGTGCATGTATCGTGCTCTCTCTCTCTCTCTCTCTCTCTCTCTCTCAAATACGATGTGAAATTTATACTGGACACCGGCCCATATGCAATATCCAATCGTGAGGGGCGAGGTTCAAGCGGCAGAAAAATCATTTTGTAGTATTGTTAAACCTAGTCCTACACTGTAAGACATAGCACGTTGTTTTTGTTTAAGTGTTATGTCTTACTACCCAAATAAAGGCCTAGCATAGCGTGTTCCGATGTCAGTTGACATCGGAACGAGTAGTCAAAGTTTCAGGAATATCTCACACACTTGGCAGCCTATATCGACACTCTTCCACTACGTTATGTGTAATTAATATACTTACTGTGCTGTTTTTATCCTGGTGGAATCAAAATATGACACTAGCAAATGGACGCATTTTCATGTTCCGTTGGCATACATTTGAATTGGTTGCAATGCGACGGTAGTCGAGGTACGCCGAAGTATGTTCAAGTAGGTTCATGTAGGGGATATGTTTCTTGAACGAAACGAAACGTTGCATACAGTTCCAATAGGCATAATATATTTGTATTCATTTCGTTAAAGAATAATATTTCAACCTAACCCGATTTCGGCATTCCCGGCTTTCTCGCTTTCCAGCCAACTGAAATGTAGGCCAACGAAACTTTGAAAACAGGTCCATTTCTTTTGTGAGAATTTGAATTTATTAGAGAAAAGACATCAGGGTAAGTAAAGTCTGGCAAAAACATTTTAACTTTACTTTGTAGAAAAGCGTCGTTATTGGTTGCCAGTTGTGTGTGATATTCCTGAAAATTTGACTTCCGTTACACTGTTAGTCGACATCAAAACACGCTACACAGCGCCGTTAATTAGGCAGTAAGACACATCACCCTCCCAGAACGAAAATATCGGGTGATGTGTCTTACGTTGTAGGACTATGTTAAACCAAGTTAAGGATGTCCGAGTTGTCACAGTTGTGCAGGTACTGTGCGGAATATGTTTGTAAGCAATATACACACGAGCCCCTGTACACAAAAAGCCATGTGCGTCTCAAGAAAATCGCAATGCGCCAGAGTAGATATAGATGAAACGGAAATAAGGAATGTTGATGCGTTTAAAGAAAATGTATATTACTGCAGAAAAAATCTGAGTTCTTCTTCAAATCATATTTAACATCGTCGATTTTAACAATAACACGTACTCAAAATAATGACTCAAAAAGTGTGCTGAACAAGTGTTCTTTGCTTCTTCTTCTTCCCGTAAAACGCCCTGTTATGAGAATTAACAAATTACCCGCGTTTCATTTTCTTCAAATGGCATAAACAAAGTGGGAAAATACGGCAAAAAGATTACATTAACACTGGTTTTGAAAGATCAGAAATAATGTGAATAAGTTCTTTTCAAGTCACTTGAGGTCTGTTGTGTTGAAATAATGTGAATAAGTAACTGTGAAAAATTACTTATTCAGGTTAGATCCACTGACAGAGACATATCTTAGTTTGTTAGTGAAACTATGGAGCGAAAAAAGGTTGCAGCACTTAGTTGATGAATTGGCTATTAGTGTTGCTGTTGCTTATCCGTTTTTATATATAAGTATAAATGTTCACAAGCTGAGCTAATTAGATGCAAGCACTCCTCATTATTAGGCACACGTGTTGTTTTTAATTGAGCTCAGCCAAGATATCAATTGTATAAGCTGATTAGTCTGATTAGAATATGCTTGAAAACAAAAAAATAAATTTATTATAAGTATATGTATAGATGATTGTTCTCTGTCGTTTGCAGTCCAGTCCTCAAGTCAGCACTGTCTTAGGTGGCGAACTCATTAAACCTTGAAACCAAGCATCCTTTAGAACAACATCATGGCCACAGCAATACCAAAGGAGTCTGCTTGCAATCTGGTTAATACTGAGCCACTGAAACTTGAGAACGGTATGTGATAGATAAGTCATATCTATGAATCAAGTCGCATTTTACGAAAACCTCATTACCTATACAATTTGTTTCTGAAGGTACATGTACTAAACTTGATAGGGACAAAAGTATATACTATTGTCGAAGGTCAAAAAGTTGGAATTTAGATGACAGAATTCTGTCTCTTTCATTACTTAAGGTCTGACAAGCATAACAAAAGTTTCCAGTGTAATTCCATTAGCCCCACTGCATAATGACATCAACGAAATATTCCTGTGCAATCCATTATCCCCACTGCAAAATGATATGAACAAAATGTTCCAGTAAGTTCAGTTAGCTCCACTGAATGACAACATAAAAGAAATGTTGTAGTGAAATTGAATTAGCCCCATTCCATAATAGCATAAACGAAAAGTTCCAGTGCAGTTTCATTAGCCCCACTGCATAATGACATCCAGTACAATTTCATTAGCCCCTCTGCATAATGACTTAAAATATATAAAGATATGGGGATGGCGAGAGAGACCGACGGCAGTTGCTGTTCACAAAAGATGGATTTAAATTATATTCAGCCTCATGCAGATAACTATATTACTTATTGTTTGATATGCATTATGTTAAATATCAATATAAAAATGGGTCCAAGTAATTCATAAAAACGTATTATAGCATAAAATTTTAAAAACCTTTGACATACTGTACATTTTGCTTCTGATAATAAAATTGCAATATTAGGATAATTTGTTAATATTTTTGTATGCTTTATGAAGTGTAGGACAAATTTCCTGGGACAATACTTCTGACGAGGGAAAAATTAAAAGTACAAGTACTATGGAGTCAAAGACAGAGTTCCATTTGTATCAGTATGTATATTCGGCAGAAACACGACAACAATTTCGACCAAAGTTTGCTTTTAATTTATTTGACATCATTATAAATATAAAGTCAGATGAAAGTCACATTAATTCAGGCTGGAACAAACTGAAGAGACTTTTATGGTATGATAGACAAGATCCTATGTCAGAACAGATCCAGGGGGTAATCTGAGGTAAGTTCTTCACTCAGTACGATTTATTCCTTCCGATTATTGTTTTTAACATCAAGCTCGCGTCGAACACCTGTGGTAGCTTTCGTTCATATGTAGCTGCCGTTTATATCTCATTGAGCATGCGTCGGACAGGTTTAGTCTGTTATACAATAAGGATGGTGGTACGATTTGCGAAACTACAAGTCAAGAACACAGTTTGAATAAATTTTTAATACGGTATTTTACTCTGACGCCATTTTCATCAGACATGTCTGTTTAGTTGCAAATAATTATTCCATTTACCTTAGATTGATAATCTCAATACGATTTAGGGTTTTCCAACAACTTTACATGTTCTCCAGTATCGAACTCTTTTTCCAGCTAACTTTTGACATTTAGGTATTTAAGGCGTATGAATTTTCGAACCAGAATCTAGCAAGTCGACTCACAAGCGACTAGACTTTTAAGCGTCTGAAATCCAAATTCCTTAGCAAGTACAGCAGCATGTAATAGCCAAACTTCGCACCCTTTAAAGGTCCCACGCTTCTGCTTAAATTTAAAATTTCAGTTAATTCTGTAATTTATTTAGTATGGATTCTGGAAATATTTATCTACAAGTTGAAATACAACTAGTTGACGAATTTTAGGATCAATTTATATAATCTGAAGAACAATATCAGTAATTGAATTTAGGACTTCTATTTCTCATAATATTTTGAAATTTTATAATTTCCTTACTCATGTATTTAATCTAGGATCCATTTTATGAGTTTATTTATCTATTCAAAACTTAGTTCCTGTGCTCTAACAAGATTCACTTGCAATTCCTAGTTGTACAAATGTTAATGAGTTCCCCTTGACGTAGAGATACATTGCAGTTATGACGCTTGTTTGGGTGATCATTCGGGACGTTTTCTCACCAAATATCATCTCTTTCTTATTAATTTCTGTTTTTGAATGGGTCAATTTCCTCTTCGCATACCACGCCTTTACTTATGTAAATCATGTTGTCATTAAATGAGAATATTTATCTCCATATATCACACTTATTCTATCCTATGAAAATATGTATGATCATTTTATGAGTTTGTTGTTTTCAAATATTACACTTTCCAAGACTGAAACTCGATTTCATGAATTTCTGCGAGTTCCTTGAATGAACATAATATTCCCCCATAACTACACTGCACAACAAGCAGCAGTCATTTTGATACCATTCAAGGAATACAACTCTTTCCCGTATAAGACAATCTTAGTATGAGTTTTTTCCCTTGACCTATTGCAATTAGTATTATCAGTTATTATTATGAGCAGGAGTTTCAAGTAATAAAATCGTCCTTTGCCAAAGATTGTCGATTATACTCATAAAGATAATCCTCTCTAATGTCCCTCACACCACCTGTAGCTATATTAGGGGAAAAGAAGCTAAGTAGGACTTGAGTCACACAGGTGCACAAAGTTAATGTTTTCCTCCTCGTACCAGCGACTACCAGCAACTATAAAAATCGACTATACAAGAAATATACCCGAATATCAGACCTGAGTGATACAGAAATTTAATACTTTTTCCCCTACACACTAGAGACTACCAACAAGTACAAAAACTGACAGTGCAAGAAAAATAGCAGAATCTCAGCCCGATGTTTAAAGTTTTTGCCGCCGTGAAGGATTCCCTTGGATCCATTCCGTTGCAATATTACAATAATAGTATATATTTGAAAGTATGCCTGTAATAATTTTCATCCAGTATATTATAATAATAGTATGTATTTGACTGTTACGATTCTATGGTCTTAAACTATGTAACAGAAAAAAGCGAAAGCCAACAAGTTTGGTCAATTTCAACAAATAATTTATTTACCTAGAATACAAAGTAAAAATTTAAAAATAACTTACAGTATTTTGAATTAAATCCCCTACAGTCATAAAAGTTCTATAACAAGTCCAAAAGTTTAGACTATTTCAAATGTGTTCCATTGGTGTTCCGAGTTAAATCCAGTCTATTGTGCTGATGTGCAAATGGCCTTGAACTGTTGATATGCTAACAGTCTTGAGGTATCACAATGATATAAACTAAAACGTCTTTAAATGAATTGACAGTAATTCCAAAATAGTTACTTTGTCCTAAAGTTTATGAGCACCTTGTAATTCCAATGAATAATTGAAATCAATAAATCCTATAACGTAATAATTGAAATCAACTAAATGACTGTCTCCACTACAAATGTTTAAGACAGGGATGAATAATTATAAGGTAAATGACCCTTATGCCAAAAATATAAGATATAGTTTCAGAACCAGGATGAGGGTCAAAAGTTCATTTCAAGATCATTATAACTCGTATACAAAGTCAATTTCTTTACTGAAATTTCAGCAGCCAACCAGTCAGAATTCAGGTTGACCATAGAATTCCTAAGTAAACATGCTTACTAAACGAAATAACCTCATCCCATACTTCTTCTTCATGTTCGGAAGCCTTCTCCTCCTCTTGTTGTTTCTTTGATTGGGCCATTTTTTTCTGATGGCAGTCTGAAGACCACTCTTCTTTCTCCTGACAATGGTAACAGGTATCTTAACCTTTGTCTCTCTTGACGCCCGTCTTACTTTGACGTTTATCTGGAAAGGAGGAAAAGTCGTTGCCTTCTCTGAAGAAAACCTTCGTATGATGCCTCGCAAAGCTATGATCAGATGTTCGATCTGTGTTGGCTCTTCCATCTTCATGACTGCCTGAGAGTGAAATGAATACTCTAACTCTAAGTCTCTGACCCTATATATAGTCACCCTCTACGTTTAAATTCTAGTCATTTGACATTTTGCAATCAAGATGAAATGATCGCACGATTTCATTGAGAAAGGAAAAGAAAATAAGAGGCAGAACGTGATATATCGCCTCGCACACGAGTGGAAGTCAGCGATTTTGAAGACGACCTTTACGAATCTGAATCCACACCTGCTACGTCCGAGACCAAACCGAGAGTCTAGGTCAAACCAGAGTCAACCACCAGTATCACCCGAAAATTATTAAAACATTCGAGAGACGGAATAACGCTCCTCCAGAAAATTTAGAACCACGGCCTACACGTACACTGTGAAGTTTAAAGATTTTAAGTCCGAAGTACCACTGGAGAATGCAGAAGGCTTCGTCACCGATTTGTGGGATTCCTTGTTAACCACACTGAAAAAATGATCACTTGAGACTCTCCATTGATCACGACAGTTTGAAGTCACCCGTTTGGATCGAGTTTAGCAGCCCGGCAGAACGGACACCTTCCAAAGTCATCGACAAGATTCAACACGTCCAGCAATCCAATGACCAATTTCACATCATCGATCGAAAAGCTACGCTTTACACGGCCCACGTTTCTCCTCCGAAAGGGGACGGACTCAAAAAAGTGTTATTGGTGGATGACCTTCGCAGCACCAAACACAGCATCGTCCAAATTAACAACACTCAGGACAAGATGTGTTTAGCCCGAACCATCGTGGTGGGACGAACGTATGCCAACAAGAACGATACAGCAGACTGGAAAAGAGCCTGGAAAAGCTTTCAACAATCGGACCGAGTCAAATAACGAAGTGAAGCAGAACTCCTGTTACAACAGGCCGGTCTACCCAAAGACGCCACTTGTGGCATTCCTGAAATGCAAAAATTGCAAGAAATCTTGGCTGCACGCTACACGTTGAAAATGCACTCTCAAGAAGTGGAGATCTGTTATTTCGAGACGACGATTTCAAAGATGGAAAATACAGTCACGTCTATCATCACGATGAACATTTCGATACCATTATCAGCATCACCGGATTCCTCGGATACAGCTATTATTGTGAGAAATGCGACTATGGATATAACAATCAAGATCAACACCTTCAGTGCGGAATCGGATTGCAAGCAATTGGAATCCAAGGATTCTAAGCACGTGGTTATTTGGGCGGTGAAGACCAGGGAAAAGCACTCCCCCTCCACGTCCATGCCGGCACCGAAAAAAAAAAACATAACATATCCATGACCAAAACTTAACTTCGCGACAAAAAATTATAGACTGCCGCCTGAAGCGACAAAAAAAATATAAAATATCTTTCTTTGTTTCTGGCAACGGATTGAAGTTCCAAGCGCACTATTTTTGTTGTTATTGTTGTTGTTGTCGCTGGCAGAGACCACCGGTCGCCAAGCGAAGCTTAGCTCGGGTGGACCATTTCATGGTGGCCAGTTCGGAACGCTAGCGTTCAGGTTGGATCATTTCATGGTCTATCACGCACACACAAAATCAAAGTTATTTCTTTCGCACATATGTCTAATAAATGTCCATCTTGGTCGGCCAATACAATCAAATCGCCCGGGGAGGGAACCTCTGGAGGAAAGCTATAAAGAACATATCCCTGCTGGGCCAACCCAGCCATTGCTTGCGATCTATGGGCTTGTGATCCGTTGCTCCCAGCCGTATAACTACCATCCACAGCGTCACAGATAAGATTCACAGAAATCGTTGACGTAATATTGACAATGCCAGGCGATATATGACGACCACCACCATCATGATCATTGTTGTGTTTGCGAATACTTGGTCAGGGTCCTGTTTTTCTCCATACCGCAATAATCTTCGGAAAATATTCGTCAATTATGTCATCAACATCCCACCGCATTTTATCGGCATCCAGCTCCGCAAGTTTGACAGTAGGTAATTGGGCTTCCGTGATCTTATAATGTTCAAGAAATAGCATTTTATATTCAGCATTTATCGATCAATCTGTCAATCGTCATCCTTGAAAATACACCACTGTGTATCGCTCCGTTCAGATATTTTATTGTATTAATGATTTGTTTGGTTAAGATCATCATTCGGATATTCAAGCACATACTGCTCAAATAGCGCTCTCAGATCGCGCTGTGCCTTTTCATATTCCTGCGTTATCACATTGGCTATTACTTCTCCGTGATAAATTATCCGCATATTAAATCTCCCCCCACTGATTTCATCACCGTTGATGGGGACAGTTCCAGAAGTGGCTGTTCACGGAAGAGTCTCTGTTAATCTATAGGAGATCAAAATCTATGTTGTCTTGTTAAATAATCAAATCGTTGTGGTTCTGGTAGTCCGGCATAAACTGGCGCTAGCAGCGGCCATCTCAACAAAGTTCTGATGAACGACTGATATATGTCAACTGCGTAATCCTCAGATTCCGACGCTGATATTTCAGTGATGGCACTCAGTGTTGGCTCATGTACTTTGATAGCGATCTTTGATTCTTTTCCTGTTATAGATTTGATTCTACGCTGAAGTTCATCATTCATATTCTCGACTTAATATGATCCTGTTGGAATTCCCACGAAGTTCCAGGCGGGGACTTGTTTCCCTGTGCCGTCATCTTCATTCTTATAAGCGAATGACAGTGAATTGTTAGAGAATAATCCACCAAATGATTTTGATCTGATATTAGGCCAACTATAATAAACTCGTAATTGTGCCAGTGCGATCTCAAGTGACCGACCATTAGGTGCTTTTATCGTTGTAGGAAAGCAGATGTCGAATTCTGGCTAAGTTGACGTCGCTGATGTCATTGTGGTCATCGGCGGTGTTGTGTTAGTAATAATCTGTTCCAGTCGTGTAATTATTGCTGCGGACATAATTATATATGCAGGTTCTAAATGTAGCGTTAGAACGCCGTGCTGGACGGCATGCGGTCTACGCGGAGCGTCTGGATGCTGACTGCGTCTAGGGACACTTGTGTCCTGACGCTATCTTTAGACACAGATGATAAATATCACTGACTGCAGCGAATTCACTATCTGATATTACACAATCGTTTAATCACATTGATATTATCGATGATATATTTATACATGCATTTGTCGCCGCCCACACTATTTCTGTGATTTAATGCAATTTGTTTGCGGCAGTGCTAATGACCTTGATATAGCGCGAAGTACAACAAGTACTTCTGGACCGCATATAGGAGAGTTTTAGCGATACGTTCTTGGAAGTCGCAGACCTTGACCGGTACTGATAATCTTAGACCCCGTCCCTTTTTTGATGTTTTAAAACCGTGTCCTGTCGCTTTTTACAATGCCTTGCCAACAGCTGTTCCAACGGCACTAAGTGCGGCTGCTTTTGCAATTTTGCAACAGCTGGAGATGCAGCGGCAATCAATGCTGGTAACACCGCTAGCAGTGCAAATATACCACCAGTCTTAGCTATATCGTTGATCACACTCGCAGAAAGATCAAGTCTTACGCCAGTCTTTGATCTCTTGGTGTCATTAAAGTGTCTGAGCTGAGGCTTACTCAGTGCTAGTTTATTTGGGCCTTGCAACGCCGTTGATTTCAATGAAATTGTTGTTCCACGAGTCTTTTTTGATGCCGATTGCAGCTTTTTAATCTGACCAGGTGTCAGTGTGACATTGACGTGTTGCTATGACATTTTATACAACATTATGAAGGATTTAATTACATATTTTCCCCGGATGCATCAACGACCCTATTTCGTCCACCAACACCTTCAATCAGCTTTGTTTTGTCTGATAATATAACAGCGATTGCTCTATAAGCACAAGAAGCAGCTGGTGGTCATGCTACACGAGCTCGAAAATGTATGTCAACGACGGATTGTCTGAACAAATCCAGGTGTTCCATTGAGAAATAATAGATCGGCTATAACGTTGTGAAATCCTGCTAGATATCTGCAAACCAGAATCAACATTCTGATCACGCCTGAGAGATGTCATCAAACGATGACACGCACGTGCAACATGATTGGTCTCAAAATCCAGCAACACTTCTTCCGATGATTCTTGATGTCCATTTGTTCTCAGAGAAACTTCACTAACCCCGAGCGTGTCAAACACCATTGGGTTTCACGTCTGTGAATCTACTTGGGCGTCATTCTGATGCGCTGTGAATGAATGTCATGGTGCTGAAACTCCCTGCAGTGATGCTATCTGTCATGTGAATAAACCAGCAACATCACTTTGAATACTGTATGTGGTCATCGTCAAGGATGACAACGTTGATTTGCCTCCGCTATCCATAAAAGAGAGCAGATGTTGTTATTGAATGAGTGATGGTATCATTGTTGGCATCCGCGACGAAAGTTTTGTCAGTTTCACCTTACCAGCATCAACCGTATCGGGACGACATATTGCATAGTTGTCGGTGGCTTTTTGAATAAGTACAAATTTGTGTTTAGCACTAAAGATAACTTTTGTAACATTTCTGCAGAATCAAAAGATATGCGATAGTGAAATTACCCTTGAAAATTCTTCATCACCGTTTAACATTGATTGACGTGCTGCGAATGCCTGGTTGAAATTTTCATTCATGATGCAACTGCATCTCCATCAGCGTTTATTGTTATGTTACGGTTCTCGGGGTGATCAGTGCTATCCTTCGCGAACATCACTGACGGACCATCGGACCGCAAATAATCATCGGAATATCTTGTGAGGCTCAGAATCGTCGTAGCAACTTTAACATTTTCGAGACATGATTCAATATTCCTTCCGTCAATCATGTAGGTGGCACTGTTAAATAACGCCATAAAACCATTGTTAACAAAACCAGCTCGATCTCCAATCCAATATGCTGTATCATCTGCTTTCAAAAGTTTCCATTTGATCTCAATGAATGCCTCAGCGGGCAGGTAATATCTGCTTGTATCCTGAACTTGTAGATCGATTCATTCACGTGCACAGGTACACGTGCATCATAAGAATAATACTGATAATTGTGAACAGATTCATCTTTGAAGACTGGTGCGTCCATGTCAAATGCGGCATCAGATGATAGATGCTTGAACATTTTATTATATTATTTGTTGTTTAAAACGAGGTCGAGCCAGGCCACTTCCCACTATCAGACTTGAAGTTATATGTTTTCTCTCTCGTTGGCTTGTTTTGTCAGTGACGGCACACCAGCTAATTATTTCATCCGCTCATAGTTTTATCACGAACAACATCAATAGCTTTCATTTCTAATTGACCGCTCAGGTAGCCTAGTGGTTAGAGCGTCAGCCTTGGATGCGAATGGTCGCGGGTTCAAAGCCCGGCCAAGTCATGCTAAAGACATCAAAATAGTACTAGCAGCTGCCTCGCTAGGCGCTCGGCATTAAGAGGTTAGTGTTAGGACTGGTCGACCTGGTGTCAGTATAATGTGACTGGGTGGGACATCATGCTACGTGTCTGCGGCATGATGCCCGAGTGCAAAACATCACTATAAGCTGTCACACTGCAGACATCGTAGCTATATGACGGAAAAATTGTTAAAGTTACGTTGAAAATCCAAAACACGCACACTCATTCCTAATTGTTTTGCAATTATGATCGATTTGGGGGTTATCCTTCTGAATAAACCTTGAACAATATCACCAGTCCCATCTCCGTAGATAACTTTATATACCGGTAATCGTGAATTTATCAACCAGACCATTACTGGTCCACGTTGGACATTGTGTATAATCATGTTATTTTGTTATCATCGATCTAATTGATCAGCTGCTGTAGTGATCATCAATAATTTCATCGATTAGTGCCCGATAAATGCTGCTGTCAATGACACCACCTGTAAATAAACGCTGACAGATAGCAGTTGCCCCATTGATGATTTCTGGGGAATTATTGCCGGCTCATCCGCCACCAATCGAAATTTCTAGTCGATCAACATCAGCGAGGACTTTATTGGGACAAAGTTTATCGTAAATCACCGACGATTCAGAGATTACACTTTGTTTCTTGCGACCACGATGTGCAAGCACATCATGGGTTAGCCCCTCTCCTGTTTTTTCTTCAAGTGACGTTTCGTGATGCAAATCTGGTTGTGGTTCCAGAGCATGCTGATGGAGTGCATTTACTCATTTCAGATCTATTTTTTACGCCTGATTTTCTCCTTTCTTCTCTTTCATCACTTTACTCTTCTTCGTGTTTTTTTTTTTTTCCTTTCCAGTTTTACTATTGCAGCATGTTCCTTTACTATCCAGGTAAAGATTTCAAAATTATTAGTATCTTCCTCAGATCTGATCTGCTGATCATTACTAGCAACGGGATATACATCTTTAACCCCATCACCAGCTTTTAGAGTTTAAGTATATTTGGGTTTTACGTATTTTTCTCTATCACTCCATCCAAACACGGCAATATTACGTATTTGTTTTGAATCCCTGATAGCGGCAATACCTTCCTCAGTAAATGTATCTATTATGTTAGTTCTCAGTTTTGGTGGTGGTTGAAAAGGTTGCTGAGGTGGCTGAACTTCAGGTTGTGGTTGAAGAGGTTGATGGGGTGGTGGAGTGGGTTTAAGACAACCAGTCATTTCCGTGGGTAATGTCTCAAGAGCTTTTTGTGCCGCCTCAGTTGCTGTAATAATTTTTTTGGTTGGTTCAATAATTGTTTAAATAACTGTTCTGTGCCTTCTGTAAAGTCCACCTAAGTGTCCTGACGTTGTCCTGACGTTGTAGTTAATGTTTGACAGAATCATGGACGGGGAGATATTTCTTAATTGCCTCTACTTGTTATCGAGGTAGTTTAGCTGCATGAGATTCCATAGTTAGCGCAGAATCACTCACTATTATTAATTAAAAAATGATTTAATTACACATCACTCGTCAGTACCTATACTAAAATGCATCCGGGTGTACTGGGCCTTATTTTAACTCTTGTAATATTTTGTCATGGGTCATTGTGTCTTTTTTGTGTTGGGTTTGGTTTTAAAAAATGGCTGGTTCTTAGCCCCCCCCCCCCAAAGGTAAGTTCACCCTTCGATTTCAAAGCAATATAGCGAGGTCAGCTAACCAGGCTTACATACAAGGCTCGAATCGGCTTTTGGCATGTAAGATCTCAGCTTTTTTTACAAGGCCCCGGGTGTGAATCGGGGCCTTAAAAGGGTCCAGGTAGGTCGGTTCACACACATACACACCTCTGCTTGAATTGTAGTAGATAGCGCCGCTCATAGTCTATTTTCGGTTCTATTTCTCAAATCTCTTTCCGTTACACCTCCTCAGATATTGCTGCAGTAAATGAAGTTTGTGCGATACAACAGATGACGGACGGTCCCCACAGATCCGACTCTTTTAGAGGATCATGCTACCATAAAGCTGTTTTGACTCCTGGGTCCTATGAAACTTAGAACATCGGATACGCACATTTTTAGAAAAGCATGTTGACTGGATCCCAACGTACTTCTCTTTTGATAGATTGAAATCAAACCATACATAAAGATCAAATGCCCTTAACTGGTGCGCCATCAGTGTATTTGATGCTTGTCGCATGCTGCCTTGTAAGATCATCAGGCTTGTATTCCATCACTGCCAGCAATAAATTCCTTACTTTGTCCTCGTATATATTTTCTCAACTCTTTATATTCTGCATTAAAGACATTATAAAAGAAAGATCATTTAATTTTAGTGGGAGGAGGACTGGTATTTTGCAGAGAAAAAATCCCGCTGTCAAATAGCTTGACAAAATATATTCTTCCTCTTCTTTATAACGAAAGAAAAAAAAAACAGTCGGTCCCTAACAAGATCAACAGTAGATTTTTGTGATTTTACATCTGGTATCTGTGTACTTCCCAGTTTTGACCGAAAACCTCACGTTGGAGCGTCTTGTTGGGTATGCCCCCGACCCTGTGGATAACGACTACTCTAGAGGCACATGTCATTTGAGTATGTTCATTTGTGTGTTCATGCACAGCAGGTATATGTGATGTACATAGATAGAAGGGTATAAACTTAATAGTTTTCAAGCACAGAGTCTCCGTGATAAGCTTTTGGGGTAAGGATGGACCCAAAGTCTAATTCTAGATATGTTATATTAATTTGTAATAATAATAATAATAATAATAATAATGACTTTATTTAAAGAAGAAGCTCATTCAATGGCCAGTAAACGTAAATATGGGTATAGGGTGGAGATCTGAAGAGTTCCTAAGTTATGATACATAGACTAATCAAACAGGGAAACAGCTGGACCCTTTAATCCATTTAATTTGCATGTATGAATTTGTCATTCCATACACAGGTGGTGTAGATCATTGTATAGTGATCTCAATAGTTTCCAAGTTATGATACAGGTACTAAGTTTCTGTTGTTTGGGATGGACACAGAAGTCAAAATTAGCTGCAGAAATTAATTTAAACACTAAATGTTATAATGTTATAGGGCGAGGATCTCATTTGTCCCAGGAACCAAGTCCCAGTGGGTAGGGATGGACTCTAAAATCAAAGTCAGTTGCATTTATAAACTTGTCTCTTCATGTGCAATGTGTATATGATTTTAACGTAAGGATCTCAATGATGTCCAAAGTTATGG
>JAECUM010036729.1:0-38868 GCA_016617855.1 Megalonaias nervosa | reverse complement strand
TCAAGTGCAACGGATCCAGCAAGAGATCGCGTGTGTCAGAGATCGATTAAGATAAAAGCAATCAACTGACAGTGCAAAACTAGTTTCTCACTAGCCTGAGCGCTAGCGGATTAGGGTCTTTTTCAAAGGCTTCGTGTTTGTCCTATGAAAAAGACTCAATCAGAGTCGAAAGCGTCGAGAACAGTGAGAAACTCGTCTTGCACTGTTCGTTGTCGGCATATTGCATATATCATTTGCATATATATTGGCATTTCTCTAGATTTTCATGCTAAGTGGTCCCTTTTAGAAAGGAAAATATATATCAAGATCAGCTAAAGCTTCATCTCCCGCACACAGAACTTGACCCTCGCCAGAAGTTCATTGTCGTCAAACAATAAAGGTAAATTTCATGCGGTAATTACATTTTATTCTACAATTATTAACAGCTAAGGAGACAGTAGGGTTGGACAACAAATGTGTAGCAATGCTAGTCACCACAATGAGTCTTTGTTACATACCTGGTTGAAATCCGTTTCAAAATATTTGAAGCGCTTTGGGAACTTTGAAGCCATGGCTTGCATTATTCTCCACAACAAGTAGTTAGCAAATCGTCCTGAAAGTATAATTACATGCAATAATTAGCAATCGAGCTGAAAACGTAATTACATACAATAGTTAGCAACCGTACTGAAAGTGTAATTACATATTCTAGTTAGCAATCATCCTGAAGATATAATTATAAACTACAGGCCAGCACAGTGCCTATAAATAATCTCTTTCTCCATTCCAAAGAGAGATGGTAATCTGATTAAAATCATATCTCCACGGTCCTGGGTGAAGATCTGACAGTGACCGCTTTGGGTCATGTTCTGGTGGCCTTTGAGTTAGCCAATGGAAATGCAGCTTTCAGAACTTTGAAAGTGAATCAAATCGTTTGGCACACGCTGATGTTCTTCAGCTATACTGCTCAGTCTCCCAAACGCGAAGATACAAGCCTTCATCTGATTGCCTGATAAAATTAGCCATTATGGTAATACCGTAGGTCATCAGAACATGCCCCTAAGCGGTCGCTGTCAGATCTTCAATCAGGACAGTGGAGATCTGATTTTAATCAGATTGAAAAAGAAGGAGTTATCAAGATACGCTTAAAAGAAACTTAAGAACATATATTTTTAAAAGCGATCATTTACATTTGTTTCCTTCCAATATTATCGGTGTGTTGTACAAATTGAACATTTTGACAGTGACCACGTAGATGAAAACCCATGAAGCTATGCTTTAAAATACGGTTTCCTCGAATTCTACCTTGTCTTATATTTCTGGAAAACAGCAAACAATTTCTGAAAATATGAAGGTGCTATGACGACAACAGGTTCAGTGATGTTGATTGGAATGGAGACGTTCTGGAGATTCATTACGCTTTCGATGTAGCGCAGCCAGCTGAGCTGTAATCATGCACTTTATATATATATATATATATATATATATATATATATATATATATATATATATACAATGACCAAAATTAGTCGCAAACCAACGTGTTTAATAAATGGGTATAAATGCTTATTAGGACTCTTAAGTAATACGGCACTCTCATATATAAAAAATTTGATTGACACGTGGACAGTAATACGAAGAAACCGTAGTGATGGGTTAATTGTATCGATACCAGAGTTGGAAAGGAATGCGGAGAGTCCTGTTGTTTATTTTGTATTAAACCTTGTTTTTCCCGATCACGTCCTGGAAGAGAACTGAGTCACACATAACATTTTTTGTTATATATATATATATATATATATATATATATATATATATATATATATATATATATATATATTCTAATTAATCGAAGTACTTGGATAAGAGCAGGTATGACGCGTCTCTGTAATGGCTTCATTCTGGGGCTATATTGAGATTATCTCTTTAGTCATAACATTGAAAATGGGAATTTAAAGAGGATTAATTAGAGATCATAAGCTTAAAGGCCGATCTTCCCTTCCATTGATCCTCGTGGTATATTTTCGTTTGCTCCATATATATTGCACTTTATTGTTTTGTTCCTTGCATTGGTAGATTATGAGAAAAAATTGTTTAAACACTATTTTGTGATTTATTGCATGCTATTGTAATGGTTCTTTGAATAACTGTACCTAATACGAATATACATTCATTAATCGAAATTACACCATGCGAAATAAACTTCGAAATAATCTGCTATATGACATCATCAGTAAAACTGAACAGTTAAGATTTCAAAATATTGTGTGACTCTTAGCTGACAGCATGGAATATTAGAAAAACAGCAAGCGAAGTAAATGGATGGCGACGTTTCCAGTTGCCGTACCTAAATTTCGTCCATTAAGGATGGTTCTGTAATATTTTCCTACAGTTCATAGATTAACATTTTATTATAAAGTTTTTCGTAATCTCGAAGGTCTTCAGGTTTCATGATGATCTTCAAGATGACAAGAGTAGATGGAAGTTATATATATATATATATATATATATATATATATATATATATATATATATATATATATATAAACTTTTCCCACGAAAAAGAAAGGATAGTAACTATATTTATCAAAAAAAAATGTTTAAAAATCTATTTATAGCATTTAAAAAAAAATCTTTACATTTTTCGCAAAGAAGATGACTACTCTTCTTAAAAGATTGCAAGATAGAATATTTGAATTTTGATCCTTCATTTCTGCTTGATGTCAAGTTCAGAACTCATGACGGTCATCCAGACAATAATATAGATAATTAAAAATATATAATATAGATAATTAAAAATATATCTGTTTGAGTAGGGGAAAAAAAAAAACAGCGTATGAGATGTAAAGTGCAACAAGACCATCATTCTTACATTAGCGATATCAATTTCGAACTCAAGAAACACGCTGCATATCGGTTTCCGCTATGAATGGATCTGTTCCAAAGTACACTTCCGCAGATACCGCCAGTTTCTTGTAGGCTTGTCTTATATCTTCGTACTGGGGTTCCACAAGACAGGACCTACTAGGAAGTCCAAACGCAGGCTGGACAAGCTGTTGTGAATAAATATATAAATATATAATAAATAAATAAATAAAAATTGTTAAATCAAACGTTAAAAATCCCAATCTCTCTCTCTCTCTCTCTCTCTCTCTCTCTCTCTCACACACACACACACACACACACACACACACGCACACACGAAGAGCAATAACGTTCATCATGCAGTTATATTTGCAGACATGCATATTGTGCAGCTAATCAGAGGAAGTTGGTTATGGATGAATAAAGAATAAATATAAAAAAAAACGGAAGCAAATAAACATGAGAAAATAAATAAATTCCATAAGAATTTAAATGAAACAATACAATTGTATAGTATTAAACAAACCTGAGTATATATGATGTTGTAGTATGGTTTGCATATTAAACAGCTTACAAATATCAACAAAACATATCCCAACAGTCTCAATATCACCTTGGAGAACCCGGAAAATTACATAAGGCCAGGAAGAAGACAGGCACAGATGTGTGCACTTATGCACGCGTAAACATAATCACTAGTTCTTTCCATCCCTTTGATCTCTGCCTCTTCCGTGTGTGTGTGCGTGCGTGAGTGAGTGCATGTATGTAAACCACAAACACAAACATACATCATAATGTTAGGTGAGATCAGAGAACAAGTGGTAAAGCAATGATATATTTCTATCTTTCAATCCATCTAATGAAGGCATATTATTGTTAAAGATGTGGATTGATTTTTATTCTGAACTATAATAATATAGACTGAAATGTTAAAGTAGATCACGGTACCCTGAATTGTTATTGGTGTTAAGGTTCATCGATTAGCATCTGTAATTATGGTGATTATTAGCCCTGTATCACCAAATGAGAACCACTGCAGTGATCGAAACTAACAGAGTTTGAACATTACATCACCGTAATATATTAGCATTTTACGCTTGAGGAAAGTAGGACGAAGTCAAAACGTATGTATTATGTTTGTATAATAAATTTACTTGTAACCAGTCAAAAGTTTGTTTAATTAATTCGGGTAATAATAATAATAAGTCAGATGAATGCGAATGGTTCTAATTTATTAATCTTTATTATAAATTTGTTTCTTCCAATTGTAAGAACTGATTATTGATTCCAGATTAAAAAATTAAACGCTTCTGAACGCAGGGTAATGTTGGAGAGGAAAGTAAGTACCGGTGTTTTGAGTGTACCATATGTTCATTCTAACACTTGAATGTTAGCCTGTTTTCAAGTAAAATAAATGTCATTGACCTCTGCAGCAAATGACTGTCTTTAATCTATCAGTTACAGGCAGACTAAACATTTAATATAATCAAAGGATTATTAAGTACTACAGCTTGAAAGAAACAAGTTGTCGGCAGCTTAATATAGGTCCGTTTCATCAGTAATTCTAAACAGGTGGTTTTTGAAGACAGGTGATTTGTTTTTATAGTTGACCTTTAAGGCAGGTGTGACCGTATAAAAGAGGAATTTTGTTCAGCTTTGAAAGTATTGAAGGAAATATCAAACCACCCTTCTGAGAGATGCAGTAGCAATTCAGGTCTCCAAAATTTTAAGGCAAAATTGAGGTTGACATTTGTTATAAATGGTATGTATAAATGTATATAGATGTCAATGCTGCATTTGTCTTAAACACTTGCATATTTACTTAAAACTTGATTGAGGGTTAAAATATTTTCATTACTAAAATCTGATATTCCATTGAACTAAGTTCAATATTGTTGTTACTACTTTATGCGATATCATTCAAACACCACAATGTACCATATAAAGCGACGCTTCGTACATTGGTGCACCAATAATCTCACCTTTAGGAGACATTTTAACAATATGGAGAGATAAATGCTTGGATAATAGGAGAGGATGTTTGAGGAGGACTTATTTTTGTTCGTGTGCTCCAACATTATGAGCAATTTAATTCCGAAGATGGAACTAAACTATGCAAATGACTCTGGCATTTCTGATTTCGTGCCCCTTGTTGCATATAAACAGGTTCTGACAATCTCTCTCTCTCTCTCTCTCTCTCTCTCTCTCTCTCTCTCTCTCTCTCTTTTTCTCTCTCGTGGAGAATGAAGCATTTGCTTTTTTAAAACAAAATAGCCTTAGAGCCTCTAAATAGCGATTGTTAATTGGATATTAATTTGGTCATACATTCCTGATTTGACGTTGTTGTTTTGTGTTTAACGCCATTTCTCACTGCAAGACAGGGTATATATGGAGGCCAGTATAAGTGCTGGAGTAAGAACCCAAGAAAACCCCGGTAAGAACCATCAACCCAAGGGAAGCTAATGACAAGCTTTCTCACATACCCACATTGGCAGAGCCCAAGACTCGAATTCACGAATCCACTGCCTCGAAAGACAAAGAGAGAGAAATAACATATACATGTCAGTGTAAACCTATGTAGTCAATGAACAACATGCATACAGCAGCCACATATCTTGCGCAGAATTATTCAAAGTCCATCCTTTTGTACAGTGTACTCACATTTTAGCATGGGTTCAACATCATCTTCAAGGGCATAGAAAACATCGTCGCTGGACCTGTCTTCTGTTATGACATTCTTTTTCCTCCACGTCCCACATGCAAAGTCATAGAAATTTTCAAAGGGGTTCACAGACATATCTAAGGAGCTTTGTATCTGGGCAGCTGAAAGACAGCTGACAGCGAGTAAATTGATAGAAAGGATATAAATTTTTTAATACCGAAATGTGTTAACAATAAAATATGTAGATGAGATGTAGCTGATAGTTAATCACGCTATTCTTAATACTTACATTAGGATAAGAATGTCTTTAAGATTAAGAAAGGGGCGGAGGGGAGGTGGAATAGGCGGGGGGGGGGGGGCAGGAAGGCGAGGAGTGGAAGGCAGGGTAGGAGCGGAGAGTCTTTTTTAATCCTAGCTAAATTTTTAATCATAGTTCTTAGTGAATTAAAAGTAAATCATTTTTAATTATCTTGTCAGACTAAAAAAAATCTTGTTTTATTTAACTTTTTGCCAATTTATGTTTATAGAATGTGATGTAACATATTAAGTGAAAAGTACATGACTAGAGGTTTGGGTACTATTATAAGACGTCACAGTTCCGTGTGTAGTGACGTAGACAGATCCAAAAATAGCTTTGCTCACCAGGATCTTCCCTTTTAGTCTTCGAGATTGTGAGAACGGACGGTACTCTAGATTTGGCTTATGGCGACATTGATTACTTTTGCCTGATTTTTTGGACAACGTCATTAACAATTAGGATAATGTGTATGAGTCTCAAGCTAAACATTTAATAGCGCTGCTATAGCGTCTCCACTTGTCCCTCAAGTTATTACTCTAAACTAGCAAAAAGTCATCAGCAAAAACGTTATAACTGAAAACTCGCCCAGAAACTAATATCTGTATCCTACTCACCCACCCTCTCGGTAGCTTGTACCGCCCACCCCATCGATTTTAAAATGACTGATTGAATTTTTATGGCGCACCAGCACTGTTAGGCTATTTAGCGCCATACAAAATGTTATATCTTTGATCATTTAAAAGTGGTAAAAGGTTTCATATCGACCAGCGATACTAAACCAAACAGTTGAAAGTAAAACGATAAGATGGTAACGGTGATAAATAAAGTTTCCTGATCAACGGGGAATATAAATGGTGTATGATAATGTAAACAGATGAAAGGTAATTAAAATTTAGGGACGGTATATATAGCACATAAAACTACTCAAAGTCATAGCATAAAAGCTATAGCTTGTAATAAATGTTTACTTCCTTCAGGAAGTCTATAATACAAGACACGCTCACTGTATCAAAAAGCTCCCTAATGTCATGCACATTGTAATACTGATTACGTGTGGGGTAGAGGTCGAAACACTCCAACATAAAGTGCTTAACGGTGAATGGTTCATTGCAAGAAATGCACTCTGGCTGGTCTTCTCCTTTTAGTATGTAGGAGTGGGTTAAATAAGTATGACCAATTCGAATTCTTCCAATGACTACCTCCTCCCTACGGATGGCTCTGTAAGAAGGAGTCAATTCTCCTAGGGTTTTCTTGATGGCATGAAGTTTGTTATTTACGGCATCATTCCATGATGCCTGCCATTTCTGATGTAAAGATTCTTTGATACTAGGTTTAAAAGCAGTATACGGTATTTTAAAATCAGATGGTTCTAGTGATAGGGCCATTTTAGCAGTGCGGTCTACTTTTTTATTACCTTTAATGCCAATATGGCTGGGTAACCAACAGTATACTATACTGTGGGAGGTGCTCAGCTTAGTCTGTTTCAGGAGAATATTGGCTAATAATGGGTTCTCCAGTTTTCTATTATGTAGTGACTGAAGTACTGATAGTGAGTCAGAGAAGATGATGCTGTTTCAAATACGTTTGTTTTCAATATATTGCAAAGCAAGGTCTATTGCTCTGATTTCGGCAGAGAAAATTGATGTACCATTTGGCAAGCGAACTTTTGTTGTGTGTTTTCCACTAACGAAGGCTGCAGCAGCCTTTTCCTGATCTTTTGATCCATCAGTATAAATTCTTGTATAAGTTCCAAATTGGGTGAGGAGTTCACGATAAGAGTTGTGGAAGATGGAAGGGTTTGTCTCCGATTTTTTTCCGTCGTTTAACGTAAAAAGTACTTTTGGTTGTTTAAGTAGCCAAGGAGGTGTTTCGGAGACGGATGTTTTCTGAATTTTTGAAAGATCAATTTGGAACAGTCAAGGCTGGATGATATTCTAATGCCAAAGGAAGGTGTGGCGTTTGGTTTCTTTTCGTATAAGGGCTTGTATTTGGGTTGAAATGCAGCCGAGAAAGCAGGGTTCAGAGGGTCTGATCTTAATTTGAGAGCATACTGTGCGAAAAGCATTTCTCTACGATGTGATAAAGGTGGTTCGTTCAGTTCAACGAGAAGGCTTTCACACGGGGATGTCTTAAATGCTCCTAAAGCGAGTCTTATTCCTTGATGCTGAATTGGGTCAGGCATCTTCAGATAGGACTTCCTAGCTGAACCATAAACAACGCAACCATAATCAAGTTTGGAGCGAATAAACGTTCTATATAAACTGAGGATGACTTTTCTATCAGCATCCCAGTCAGTGTGCGCTACTACTTTAAGTAGATCAAGAAATTTCAAGCATTTAGCTTTCAAGTTCTTCAGTGTGGAATAAAAGTCAGTTTTCTGTCGAAGATAATATCTAAACTTTGTTTCCTCAACAACTGGAATAGGTATTCCCTCCAGCATGAGCTTAGGTTCATCAGGATGTCTTCGTAACTGACGGAAATGCATGCATACTGTTTTTGATTTGGAGAATTTGAAACCGTTAGTATTGGTCCAATTTTGAATCTTGCTGATATTTTGTTGTAGTTGTCTTTCAATTGAATGCAAGTGCTTTGATCGATAACATATTAGAAAGTCATCAACATCTAAAAGGAGCAATCCACACCAGGAGCCAGACACTTGGTGATGATATTGATTTTTATGTTGAAAAGCGTCACCGATAAAATACTGCCCTGGGTCACACCCATCTCTTGCTCCTGCATATCAGAGAGGGTGGAGCCCACTCGTACCTTGAATTCTCTGTCTGAGAGAAAGTTTGATATGAAAGAGGGCAGACGGCCTTTTAGACCTAGATCTTGCAGGTCATTTACTATCCCGTACTTCCATGTCGTGTCATAGGCCTTTTCCAAGTCAAAGAAAAGCGCTACTAAACGTTCCTTCTTGATAAAAGCGTCGCGAATAAATGTTTCCAGTCTAACCAGATGATCATTGGTGCTACGACCACAACGAAAGCCACTTTGGAAAGGAGATATTAAATTGTTGGTTTCCAAATACCATACAAGCCGAGAATTGATCATTCATTCCATTGTTTTGCATGCGCAGGTAGTCAGTGATATGAGTCTATAGTTGGTAGGATCTGCGCTCTCTTTGCCTGGTTTGGGAATTGGTATTACTGTTGCTTCTTTCCAAATTTTTGGTACATTACCAGTAATCTATATATTATTGAAGATTTCCAGAAGAACTGTTAATGATGGTTCTGGAAGGTGTTTCAAAACTGGTAATGTATATCGTCAGGCCCAGCGGATGTATCATGGGCCTTATTCAAAGATTTCATAAGCTCCAACAATGAAAACGGTTAATTATAACTTTCCGAGTAATTTGATGCAAATTTCAACCGTGTCTTTTCTTTTTGAACTTTTACTCTACGAAAAGCTTCTGAATAATTAGACGATGATGAATTTTTAGAAAAAACTATCAGCAAGTATATTAGCTATTTCATGTTTGGTATTGAAATTGTTGTTATTTAGTTTCAGATGTCAGAAAGAATTGTGTTTTCCTTTTCCATTGATTTTGCGGATCGTGTCTCTCTTTATAGAGGAACGAGATTTTAAAGTTGAAACATATTTTTTCCATGATGCTCTTTTACTTTCTTTAATCGTGCGGCGAGCTTTGGCCCGAACAATACAGTACTTAGTTAAATTTTCGTGCGTTGGACGATTGTTAAATTTTTTCAGTGCTTCTCGGAGTTGTCTAATGGCATCTTTACACTCTTTGGTGAACCACGGTTTTTGGGTTCTTTTACAGGTCGGTGAGGACTTAGGAACGGATTCCTCTGCAATCTCAATTAAGACGGAAGTAAATTGTCGAATAGGGTCATTGTCGTTTAGGACGGTATTCCTGTTTAGCCTAGCTGTACAAAGTGTTCAAATTTGGCCCAGTCGGCCTTCTTTAAATTCCACTGTGAAATTGAGTCATCAATTGCAACGTTGGTTTTCTTAAGAGAGATTGGAAAGTGATCACTGCTGTGAAGGTCATCAGCGACCTTCCAATTATAATCCAAAAGTAGTGAAGGAGAACAAATTGACAAGTCGATACACGTGTATGTACCCGTTCCTGGGTGTAAGTACGTCGGAGATTTGGTGTTATATAGACACAAATCGTGTCTAGTAATGAAATCTTCAACCTTTTTGCCCCTGTCGCTTATGTAGTTTGATCCCCATAAAATGTTATGGGCATTAAAATCACCGAGTAAAACAAATGGCGCGGGAAATTGTTGAACAAGAGTGTCAAATTCATTTGGTAGTAGGTCGGTGTTTGGTGGTATGTAAATAGAACAAAAGGTAATCACTCGATGTAGAGTGACACTTACAGCAATGGCTTGCAAATATGTGTTTAAAGGGATGACGTTATGAGGGGTTCTATTGTTCACAGCAATAGAAACTCCTCCTGAGGCCCTGTCAACATTCCGAAAGTAGGTGTTAAACAGGAAGTAGTTTTAAGTATGATGTTATCCGTATCTTTTAAAAAAGTTTCCTGAAGGCATAGTATTGGAGGATCATATTCGTTTAAAAACAGAAGAATATCATTGTAATTGGCTTTAAGTCCTCGACAGTTCCATTGTATGATGGTGTTCTTCATTATAAGTTTAGAGTGGAGATTGTAAAGCTAGGTTAGACTTTTCGCAGAGACAATCTGTATGGTTATTTCTCTGGAGGAAGTACGGGCATGACTTTTTTGTTAGGTCTGGAGCCACCTTGAGAACATGGAGCAGTTTCTTCTGCATCCATGCTCTCAATGTCTCCAAACCTTTGATGGGGTCATCTGACCCCTTGTGCTGCCTATTTCCTTGAGATCTGTTTTCATTCTTTGGTGATTTCGGTGGTTGGGTATTATTAAATGTTGTTTGAGTAGATGCCGTGTTTGTCTGTGCTTGGTAATGGGGTGTGTTAGAGCTTGATGTTGAATCGGGTGGATCTCTCTGTGTTTGAGCATCCTTCGTTGTTTTGGGATTGTTTTTCCCTACAGTGGAGAAGGATGGGCCAGGAAGGGATGATTTTGCCTGAACAAGCTTTCTGACCTCTGGATAGGGAATATTAGCTGTGTATTTTACCCTCTGTATTTCCTTCTCCTGTTTCCAGGTATCACAATCCTTGGAATTGGCGTGGTGCTCCTTTCCACAGTTGACACAATGCGGAGTTGCTCTACACTCAGATTCCTGGTGAGAATGGTCTCCGCATCGGCCACATATTTGGCTTCTTGAGCAGCGGTCTTCATGATAGCCATATTTCTGACAGTTATAGCATCGAAGTGGGTTTGGAATGTACACATCAACCTTCACTTGCAAAAAGCCAACTTCGACCACTTTGGGTACTGTTGGTTTATTGAAGGCGAGTATAATGGTGTTGGTGTCCTGCAGATTGTTGTTACGTTTAATACGTATTCTAAGGACTGCAGTGACACCTTCGTTTTTCATTTCTTCAACAATGATATCCGTGTTGCTGACTCCAGCCAGGTCTCGACAGCGAATCACGCCTTTGGACGTATTGTGTGTTGTGTGTGCGAACGAAGCCACTGGAATATCGAAGAAAGTTTTCATTTTCCTGATGTTTTCTGTTTGACCTCGTCGCTCACACTCAACAAGTAGGCAGCCCGATTTCAACTTTTTTACACTTTTTGGTGTACCAGTCAATCCCGTAATTGTCTTTTCAATAACAAACGGAGAGAGTACAATAAGCGGTTTTGAGGCATCTTTAGACTGTATGACCATGAAGCGCGGAAATGAATCCACACCACGTGGTTCGTCATCTGGGTCAGATCCAGTTTTGGTGCGTTTTATTTATTTTTTTGTTTTTTTGTTTTTTTTTGTGTGGAATTTTCCATGTTGGTGTGTTTGAAATTCAGCACCCGTGCTACCCGCCCACCAAGGAGTCCAACAAGGGGACACTTTTCAAGTGCCAGGGATACACAGATGTTATACTCAGTCGATAAAATTACCTCCCGATTGACCAGTTAAGCCACCGCCTTCTAGGAAGTCTTCTAAGACTTAGGAAAGGGAAAGTTAAAGGGATAGAATTTATGGGCAACGGTTGTATCAAGAGAGACACAACGAGAAAGATAAAGAAAGTAAGCGAGTAAATAAAGACCTCCTAGGGCTCGGCGTGACCAGCCGATTTGTCGAGACAGGGCCCATCCCGACCACCCGTCTAGAAGAAGTAGAGGCCAAAGTAGTGTATTGCATCGGAAAGCCTCTGCTCAACTACCAGGATCATTTCCTCCCCCGACACGGGACGCAACCCACGGCAAACAGGTTGCCTCTACCTAGTCGCCTCTTACGACACGTAGCGAGGCACGTCGGGCCTATTCTACAACCCCGGACCCGCAGGGGGTTCGATTTTAAAAGCAAACAGCATCAAAGATATAAAACAAAGCACAAAAATGCCCCAAAAATGTTGGCCATCCTTGTGAATAGATACCGGCTATTATGACATAGTGTACATCTCACACGATGTTTCAGGTAAGTTATTGTGGAAACGGACTGACAACCTTCAAAGGTTGTACCCCTCTACCGATTTTAAAAACGAAAGGAATCAAAGATGTAAAAAATGCACAAAACTTAGTCTTTCCATTAAGCAATTTATAATTTTTTAACCTGATTGTTCTTCTAACCTTGTTATTTCCTTCGCCTTTCAATCCCAACATGAGATTATTTACTAGGAAGGCTTCCACATTTGCATATTTCAGACAACAGATGTGATGTCGTTCATCATCTTCTATATGGTCCGATTAATTCTGTAAATCTGGGAGTTACATCCATCAGATCTCTATTTTGTTCACCTTTCTGAGAAATATTTAAACTAATCATTGCAGATACTTGAAACAGACTATTGGGACTTTGTTTTTTTTACCTGCTGTACGTGTATGATTCAGGAAACGTAACCCTTTCACCAAAAATGGACTTGACCAGGAATCGGTAAAGAATACTGAGCAGGCTTAATGTTTTTTGTTTAAAGTGAAAACTTCGTTTGGATTGAAACGCAAACAAGACGACAGTACTAGAAACCCCTGGCGACAATTAGGTTCGAAAACATAAATTGATGAATAAATATTTTATATTTCGACGAAAAAAAAATAAAATCAGTCAGGTCACGTTCGACTATAGCAGTAAAGTGAACACGTAAAATGCGATATTTTCAAAGTATTTAACTATCATCTTTCGCACATTTTGAATCACAAAAATGAAAACTCACAGACAGATATGAAAATATAATTCCTTTTGTTCTTCAGGATAGTCATTGCCAATTGATGGCAATAATAATGCAAAGTTTTATATAGAATATACACGAGACAGTTCTACCCATTCAGTATGTACACTTCTTTCAATCACGGCGTTGTATTCAAAGGTCCATATTCATATTTCACTAGAATTGTTTAAAATATTAGAATCAATTGATTTTGAGATTTTCTGATTGATTACCCCAGAACTTTGAAATTCAGAGAAAAATGAAACAAAAGAAAAACAAACAACATCCACACCTAAATTAATTATTCTATTTTTAGCATTAACATAAATAATATTTGTTCATTCTTATTTACAGCGGTATTTCTGTGAAGATCAAGATAAGGTAAATGTTAAAATTATTTTATAAAAAATTAAAGAAACAGAAAAGAGGACTAAAATGCTGTTATAAACAACGTAAATTTTTTGAAATTATTATTCCTCATCTATGACGTCATCAATATAAGTAAAATTAGTTTGTGATGATTTATCTCGCCTGAAATGTCGTTGTATTCACGTCACACTTTTACTGTGTAACAGATTTTGATAAATTTGTTAAAGCTAGCACGTTCTCGTTATTTACATCATATTTATTCTAAACTTCAGTGTCAGTTTAGATCATTTTATCTTACTTGCTCATTTTCAAATCAATGCATAATAGATATCAGAAGACGCGATAAGACGAAACTATATTTACAATTTCATGTCCATTAATTAAATTTGTTTATGAATGATTTAAAATAAGAGATACATAATTATTTTTGCAACAATTTTGTTATCAAGATTATTCATATTTTTCCAGTCTTTTGTTAATTACCTGTTTGTTTTTTTTTAAATTGTACTTATATCATTTTATAACCAAGCTATATTTGTATAATGCACACACTAATAGCATATCATGCTTATGGAGATTAAGCTATTAAAATGAATTGTTCAGAACAGACGGGTTTTATCCCTTCTCGCAGTGGCATTGTGCAGACTGGTTTTATCCCTTCTCGTAGTGGTATTGTGTCAGTCACGCTGATCCAACGTACAAGGACGGATTAAAGCCACAACCTATTCCATAATGAATGTAAGTTAATAATATTCGAGGAATTTGCATCTTGCGTACTCAGAGGAAATAAATAACATGCAAAAGGTAGAGATATATTGTTGAATCCCTTTTTCCTCACACCTGTATTTGTTTCAACGAAATTGTTTTTCTTTCTTGTTACCTTTCATTAAGTTCATTGTCATTTGATACTCGTTTGAAAATTGAAACAGGCCGATATGAAGCAGTATCAGAGTGTAATAGATTATGTTCGTTTTTGCAAATACCATGTTGAGTGTGAATTTCATGCGTTTCTTTGTAACTTACATTCTGATTTTAGAGATGGATTATTTACTGGAACTTCCCAAACAGAGAGAGTTTTCATCACGTAATAATACAGGAACATTTATTTTTTCTTTTAACAAGCATGTGTGTAATTAAAATTTTAGCTAAAACCTGTTTTACAACTGTGATGAGGGGACATCTCATTCTTCATAACAAATACTTGAGATTACAAGGTATAATCACGTTTGTAACTATAAGTCGAGAATTGAAGGCCATGTCTTACCTGCATATATACACTCTTGCGACATGCAAATGTCCTCAGCTGTAACAAGTAAAGAAAAGTTCATGTCAAGTGTAACAGCACGCATTTATATTTAATAAAAAATGACGAATCTCTTCTTCTGCAGCTGTTATATGTGTCGCAATCCAGGCAAGACAAGACTTTGGATAGGAAAAGAAGATTTTTGCATCTTTGCATACGAATAAAAAGGGAGCCTAAAGATATGAAGAAACAGTTTGTCAAATCGAGGAAATAAAACCCAGCGAATTTTGAACATATCCAGCAATAAAGATGAAACAACCCGAAATATGGTCTCTCCTTGTCTTCTAGAGGTTCCTTGGTTTTTTGTATGTAAAGCTTTAATTTCTTTAAAAGGAGACCGTACACACACACGCGCGCGCGCGCGCTCATGATGTCCTTAACAGACAGGTGACAAAGTTGAAAAATGAAACTTGTTGGTAAAAAGAATTGCGGCAGGAACAACAAGGTTAGTCAACATTGATGCCCTTACGGTGACTCAGATTTGGACAAACTTGAAATTAGAGGGTAGACATATAATAAAATGTCTCTGTTCAAAATAATTCATGGAAGGTGTCATCAACGCTTGCAAAATTAGCATACAAAGCAATCGAGGTCATGTTTCTAGGTATTTCCTTCGCAATAAGGGAAACATATAAACTATGATGATTAGAACAGAACTCTGTGTTCTAGCACCAAAATGAGGCTGGAATGATAGTATACCGATATAAGTTATGAACGACCCTATCATTTCAAATTTCAAAAGACACAAAATGGGATTCTGACATCGATTCCTAAAAATTTCGTGGCTGGATAAAGAAAGGGTAAACTGGTTCGCAGATGTTTAAGACTACAATGGAGTACTGAAAGAACACCTTACCAACACAGATATTATAGACTCCCCTATACCCGTCGGAGTAATAATGAGTACTGAATATGTATTGCTTGATTGTATTAAATATGCTGATATTAGATTCAATACTAGTTATCGTATGCTTTTCACAGTATGACATCCACTCTGTACTGTATGGAAACTCACAGCTTACAAGTAGGAAACTGAGGACATTATAAGAAATTATGATTTCTTGATAATATTCAATAACTTCGGTATTTAACATTCAATAAATTTTGTATTTAACATTCAATAAATTTTGCATTTAACATTCAATAAATTTTGTATTTAACATTCAGTAAATTTTGTATTTAATATTCAATAAAATTGGTATTTGTAGTTAAACAGCACAGTCTTCGTTCATTAGATTTCCTCATTTTTTAAATGATAAAGTATTTTAGTAGCATAGTATTAGTTATCAAATGATATTATTTATTTGTCATTTATTAAAAGCAGAAATTCCATTACTCAATATGACTTTCTTATCCAACACCTTTATACAGATCATATTAAAAATTAATGTTGATATGCTAGCTATATTCATGTATAACCTATTATCAGTCACTTATTATCTTAATAGATTTGAGTGTATATACAAAATTATACATGTATAACTTACTCTTTATTACGTATTTATATGAACAGACATAATTTACTTTTAAAACAGTTTGTTCTATAGATTGCATATCATTTATATACACATCATGTACAATGGTACGGATTCACCGATTTTCTATATGTTGTTTAAGTTTTGTACGTATATATGTTGTTATATTAAGGTAATATAATTCGTGATATGAGATAGATTTACATATTTGCTTCAGCGATTTTGTCCAATTATTTGAATTCTCTAGGACTATATTTATTTTGGGAAAATAAATATTATTTAAAAAATGAAGAAATTTTATATATATATATATATATATATATATATATATATATATATATATATATATATATATATATATATCAGCAATGCACAGTATATTATCATGAAATCGACTCGGACTGTTTCCATTTCAGGCGTCCAATTAACTCCAATCGTGAGATAAATTGATAACAATAAGGGCAATCGTCTTGTGGTCGTGAAAACATGACACATGGACGAGCGGAAATTGAATTTACACAGTTATACAGTATTTTGAACTTCTTGTCCTTTTAGATGCATTAACACATACACAATGCATTTAGTACAAGCCAATAGATGTTGAAAATGTTCAGAACTATACCTTCAGTGTCCTTTTTGCTTGCCACACAAAGCCCAGTGCTATAGCTAGAGCAGCAAGTCCCAGAAGCAGAATGATTCCAAGGACTATCAGGATTCTTTCCAAAGTGCTTCGGCCCGACCATTTCCCTCCTTTGGAAAAGCTGAAATTAAGACAATAAAGATTTTAATTATGGTATAACTAGCATGAACAATTCATAAATCTCCATTCGCTCATTGAAAAGGTGGCTTACTCATTATCCCAATCCCCCATTGTTTTGGAGCAAATGTCATCTATCTGTAATATAGAACCAGGCAGTAATTATTGTCCCAATTTTCTGAGATATGTGTCAAATCATTCGTAAGTTACCGAGACCAATAAGTATGCGATGAGTGTATTGCAAATTTCTCCAAAAAGTTAAATTCAAACAGAGGATCTTGTGGTGGGAAAAAAAAGTCCAGAGAAAATTGGAATTTAGGACCAATGACTTCTCTAAATGATCATGTTGAATGTTTGAAATCTAACTCGTCAAGGACTCATCCATAAAGATATACGTTGATCAACAAGGGCCATAACAGTCGGATACAAAGTATAGGAAAAAATAGAACTGTTTTGTTTTTGTGTTTCTAACGCAGTACAAGATAGGCTATACATGGCGGCTAGTATAACTTGTGGAGGATGAACCCAGGAAAACCTCGGTAAGAATCACAGACCCACGGGAAGCTACTGGCAAGCTTTCTTACATACCCACACTGACCATGCCCGAGACTAAAAGGCCTTCTTATACCTTTGTTATCTTCTATGAGTGCCCTTTTGCTAAAAGTTACACTTCTTTTAATATATCCGCTCAGTTCCCATTTTGCTAACAGTGACCGATTTCCACTCTCGCTATGTAAGAAATTCTTTGCTGGAACCTGTCAATGAAAATCGGATTTTGCCCCAGACCTTTGAATCATTTTCCGGGGGTTACAGGAGAAATACGGCTGAAAATTAAGGGAATACAATAAGGAAATGTTGGACAAAATGCATTGGGATTGCGATTGTGTTATAACGAAGTTGTACTTATCGCCATCTCTCTGTCTTCACACAAACTCATTTTCTTGGAAGTCAATTTGTATATCTCAGAATATTTATATGTATTTGTTTTTTTGTTTTTGTTTTTTTTGTTTTTGTTTTTATATATTTTTTTTTGTTTTATTTTATTTATTTCATCTAAATTACGAGTATAAGCGCAAACTCATTCTTGGCTAACTTATACTTTTCACAAACTGGTATACTATCTGCATCATTGCAGCTGTCGAATACCCCCTCCCCTGTGCAATTAGTTCAAAATATTGTTTGTTTTTTCTTTTCTTCTTGTCGTTCATCACCTCAGTACGAAATCTTTACGACCAACACATTCCTCGCTGAAGTACAGAAGAAAGTATAATAGCATTGTGCTTCTGTAAACTATTTTGTGAACTGATAAATTTGATACGTTACCTTCTTTCACAAATCAATAATGCATTTAATTTTAATTAATGCGTCTTTCAATACTTTGTAAAAAAAAAACCCTTAGCAAAGCATTTGATTTTTATTTTATTGTATTTACATTGCTATGAACAAAGAAAAAAAAATATATTTCATTTATTCCAACTAACTGATTAACCATCACGGCATCATAAAAATGTCTCACGTGATCTTCTCATGTGAAGCTATCAACGATCAATCCAAAAAGTATTCAACGGACTGTATGGTTAGAAGCAGACGATTCAGGGTGTGTATGGGTACAGCAAATTGTATGGCTGTTTAGCAAGGCCAGCAGGAATTTATAGAAGTAATATGGTACGCATCTGTGCAAACAACGTACCCAACACCTTTTTTTTATCAATACAGAGAGAGAGAGAGAGAGAGAGAGAGAGAGAGAGAGAGAGAGAGAGAGAGATTTCACAAGGCTCACATAGAATGAACAATTGGAAAGGAGGATTGTTTAACTTTTAGCAAAAGTCTTCTCTCTATCTTCAGTTTCCATGAAAACTAATATGCAATTTGATCCTCAATTTAAAAATATGGACATTACAAAAATAAAACTAAAAATTGGAACAAACAAACATGGTAAGAAAAAGAAGACATGAACGAGAAAACCAGAGATGCAGCAATGCTGGAATGTACTAATGAATGGGGAAGATGAGCAATGTTTATCTACCTGTATAGCAAGTACCAAAAGACAGAAGCATTTATCCTGACTTGTTATTCAACAAATTCTACGTTGCTGACAAGCCACGGCAGGCTGGATCCGTAGATCTGTTTCCCAGGATTAGAATGTGCAATATATCATCCCAGCTATCGGGTTGTTAATATGGGGACATTATTTTATTGTAGCTTGCGCCATGCTAACAGCTTACTTGCAACTTTCGTTGTGCTATATTGTAATTTACGAGATACTAAACGTGGTACGATACTTAACAAAGTGTTATCAATGGAAATCAGCGGTTCCTTGTGAATGAATTACTCCGCTTTGAAAAATATCTTCACAACACCTACTCCCCATACTCAAACAAATAATCACTAATACATATCTTCACAACACCTACTCCCCATACTCAAACAAATAATCACTAATACATCTTCACAACACCTACTCCCCATACTCAACAAATAATCACTAATACATCTTCACAACACCTACTCCCCATACTCAAACAAATAATCACTAATACATATCAAAGCAATAAAAAGAGACGTAAATACAAACATGGGCGCCCGCAGATTTTTTTGCAGGTGGGTGGGGCAGGATTTTTTGCGGGGGAGGGGTCAGTCAGTCACGGCCGGGAGAGTTAGTGTAGTAAGCAGTCTGAAACTAAAAGCTAATATCTACTAAGAGTTTTGAACAGAATGTTGTGACATTTTTTCAGTTTGATTTGCATGATTGAACTTGTCAGATATATATATATATATATATATATATATATATATATATATATATATATATATATCTTTGCAGTATGATTTGGGGGAGGGTCACGTGGCCCTCCTTGACCTATGCTGCGGGCGCCCATGAATACAAATAACTTATACTCTATATTTATGACAGTAGTTTTGATACAAATTTCAAATATTTTACATGACTAACGTTAAATTCAGAAATTGTTACCTGACCCACTCCCCTCCTATCCATTCCTCCGCCCCGACCGGCTATATATCAAGGGGAGTCGAAATGAACTGAAATATACGACAATGCTGAATTTAAACTAGGTGTATAGGTTTAGAACGTTTTGGTTTGCTGTAGTTTCTAAGTAAAATTCATACTTATTTGATGTTTAATCGCTGTGCGCATTTACGTAGCTATATCATTTGATAATTAAGGATCATATAATGGCCGATACACTTAGCAAATGATGATCGCCATGATAATGGAGCAACGTTAATTTCAAACTAATATCTGAAGACCTTGATAATTCTTAAAAACACAGACTTTGCCTTCCCACGATTTATTGATAACTGATTCTTTCGTCTGCAACTCATATTCTAAAATCTACAACTTAGTTGTGAACATATGGACTTGTATTTTCTGGCATTGCCTTTTCCAGTTATTAGTTTGTATCCATGTATATATGTTTGTCTTTTTCGACATTTTGTCATTATCCGATTTTGTGCCAGAGGAGATGTATAACTTTGACTATGCGGTGATATTTATTGCGAATATCGATATTCATGGCGAGACAATAGATGGCTTCGGCACCTAGGATCGAGATTTTTCTGTGATAACACTCAATATTTTATTTCTGGTAATATATGGGCTAGATTATCTGCTCGCTGTCAAGACTATGTCAAATATAAAACTAAAACCGCATACCACTCTCGGTCTGAAAATTTCCCATGAAATTAAATACATGAATAAATAGACAGAAAAAATTCAGTATAATCACCACCTGAGTTAGCCAGCTTCTCAATAGGCACAACCTAGCACCAGAACGTAATCTAGTTCTGTTGAAGTTCACTGTAGACCGTGATACGGCTTGCCTTGGCGCTGAAGCTGCCTGTACTATTTGCGGTGTGTCTGGTAACGAAAATTTGGCTCGCTTGATTGTTCCCAGCAGACTTATGTACACGACACGTTGTGTTATTTCGTTTATGGTATCCGAAATTCTTGCTTTTAGCTAGATTTATGGTAAATTAAGTATCCAATCGAAAGGCATGGCATTGCATTCATTGAAAACAGTTGGTCACAATGTCGTTAACTGGCTTCTCGTCATGGCCAGGCATGACAGCCAGTATCCATGCTTGTTAAAATGTACATAATACCACCAGAATTACATACATATTTTTACATACATATTTTAATATACTTTTTTTAGAGACTGTATTAGCTGAAATCATATACTCAATGTAAGTAGTTCGTACTTACTAGTGGATGACGATATTGAATTATACTATGGTAAGGTTACAGTTTTCCAGACTTAGAAAATCATTTACCTTGTAACGGGTATATTTTACGGTGGAGAAACTTTAACGATCTTAGAATAAGATCGCGAAAACAAATCTCATAAAAATGTGTTGCCCTATATATGTTCAAAACTCCCTGGAACCTCCATCGCGAAAATAATACTCGCCAGGATTTAATATAATACCATTTTTGGACCAAATCGCTTAGTATTAGGTGTGTAAAAGCCCCTATGAGACATCTTTGAAGCTTGTGGTACTATTTCTGTGATACTGTCATTCACTTATAACTTTGGAGCTTTGAATTATGGTATTTTGCCTTCAAGATTATAAGAATTCAAGACATGCAAATCCACAAGGGATTGAATTCTCATCAGATACTAAATGTAATTTCAGAATGAAGTGTTAATTAGGATGGTAAAATACTTTTTATATTCAGCAATAAACATGAGGCGACAATAATAACAAAGTCAGATATCTAACTCCGATTTATAGACTGAGTAAAATATAGATTTTTGAAACTAGTGATTATTCCTACATATGTACAATGACAACAATCTACTGGTGACCTTTCAACAATTGACCTGGGTACTGTGGGTGAATGTTTTCCGAATGAAATATTTAAACAGGAGTAAAAAAGACAAAGTAACCATTCCATGAAGATCATTTAACTCGCAGTGACACTACTCTTGTTTACAAGTGAATGCCAGTGGTAGGTCACCAGTCACCTTGTGTGTCGTCCACATGTATGAATGGTTTGCAAAAAGAAGACTTTATACAATAGCGTTTAAAGCTTAATCAGAAAGGATGTCGAAGTGAAAGGTTAAGCATCGGTCAGTTGTCTGCTACCAGGCATTAATGGGGAATTTTACTTTTGGGGTTATATGTGAGAAATTTGTAGATAAGATCTGTATGTACATAAACTAACATGTTCAAAACAGGTTGTGATGATGAACGCACTTATTACCTACCAACTCCTTATTTGTCCGTACATGAGAGAGAGAGAGAGAGCTGATAATAGAAAGAATATACGAAAAAGGAATTTGGAAACTAGTGATGGAATAATTAGTATTTATTTAATGATGATGATTGCGGTGATGATGATGGTCATCATCATCTCACCGCATAAAAAGAGTTGTGGTGGTAACGCCAGCAGCATTAATAATAGTAGCTGAAGTGATTTTTGTAAAACATTTACTTAATAAAGGTGGATGAAATACTTTTTCGGTTCTTCAGTTTCATCAATTTCAGCTATGAGCTCAAATGCTGATATTTTCTCATTAAAAAGTGCTCAGATTCTTGTGAATCGATCCATACTAAAACAAAATAAATAAACAACGATAACTGAATTTATGATTACTTGAAAAACTGATGATACACCTCACATAATTTTACACAACTTCTGTGCTTTCTAACAGTATTTACGATTTTAAACGAAAATTTTTCATAAGAAAACATGCGTAGATCATATCTATGAATACCAAAAGGGGAAAGGCGGTTACAAGAAGTAAAATGTAAATCTAAAGATATAAATAATTATGAAAAAAATTTTAATTTTAGAATTGTGAAATTTCCTACCTGATTGAGGAACCTCCTAATTCCAACTGACTTTAATGAAATTTGGGACTCATGTCACTTATATATGAAACATAATTATGTCCCTTAACTAAATTTAGACTTAATCACATTCAAATAGCGCATCCAAGCACAACCAATGTTTCATCCCTTGCCGATTTACTTATGTATACTGCATATCACATGACAATCGCGTGATAGGTATTATAATGCTTTTCTATTGAATGGGTGACAAGAAAGGTGACAAAATTCACAAATTGACCCTTAGTAGGTTAAATGAACATTATGCGGATAATGCGTGCTACGAAAACTACTGTCGTTTTTGGCGTTCGCGACTACGCATATAAATTGACGTAATAATACAATCTGACAGACAAAGAATGATAGAACTCTTTCATTTATATCGTGGTCATCCCGGTGGTGTAGATTATTTTATTTTGTCACGCGCTATTATTTCAAATGAGATTAATTCACAGCACGGCATCTTGGTGAATACCTAAACCAAGGTACTGAGTATTAAAAGCGAAAGAAAGGAGTACAATACAGGAGTACAATACAAGCATCAAAAATACATACGTCTAGTTTTCAAGTTCCTGAAAAATAACATTAAATATATTGAATTTTCAGCTAAAATTACAAGATTCGTAGCCTTTAAACGTACATTTTAAAGCCATGAAATGAATCTATGATATAATCTAAGATACCCACATGTCTGTGTGGATAAGTATTCTTCAGCTGGGTTAAGTTACATCCTTATCAAATGACATTGTCTATAGGAAATCTTAGTTTACTTCAATATTGGTGCAACGTATACCGAAGCAAAAGCTGTCTGGCTATCATTGTCTCTGTTCAAGTACTTTTGTAAAGATAAACTGAGGTAATCAGTGAATAGCTTTGTCGAACTAATGTTTCTTTATTTTGTAAAATTGAAACACCGACGTGAAACCTTATATACCCATGTCTATGTTAATTAATTTAGCGGTTTTGTAAAATCTACTCAACACTCGGAACTCCTCAGACAATTGAATCCATTCACATCACATCGGGTTCGTTATCGACGGGTTTTGGGGTGTTCCGAATGATGTTTACATCATGGCGACATGTGCGTGGAGAATAACTTCATTTCGGTTTTCATGGTAGCCTCTCGAAACAGTTCTTCAAGCGCACGACTTTTGGGGATGCCCTACACACTAAGTATAAAGCAGGGAACATATTTTATTCCGGAGAGCAAAGTTTGCAAACATGGTTTTCTGACTAATCAAGTCATAAAGGTCCCAGGTTCATTAACCCCAAAACGTGTTCAGTGTAAACATGAGCCGAAATGGCCAAGGCACTTGCCGCTCAAAGAGCCAAAAAGAGGTCTTCTCCACCTGCAAACGATTCCTAAATGATGATATCAATAACGACGGCGTGTGTAAAGCACTAATTAAAGAGCTCATACACATCTAAAGTCCATTTATTTAACAAAATTAATTAGTTTAGAACAAGAAGAACAACATATTTAAAAATGGCAAAACCACAATCTCTAACTGGTGCTTTGCCCTGAAACATTTTTTATCTCCTTAGCATCAGAAGAGTTTCTACTACCGGTACCCAGTCCGTAGTATCAACACTTTTCGAGACGAGTTCAGAGAGCGGTGGCCTGTGAGACCACGTTCACATCGAAAGTACCGTATACTAAATTCATGGAGTAGTGTTATTATGCAGGTTTTGGTTCTTTTAGTCGTTTAGGGGCCGCTGATACACGTCACATCCTCTATCCACTATGACTTAGCAAGCGAGCCGCATGCTATGTGCAACGCAGAGATGATTAGCAATAATAATTTACGAAAGTGAACAGTGATTGGAGACAGAGGCTTATGACGTGTATCAGAGCTCAAAAGGGTACAAAGGGCAAAGCCGTGCAGATGAAAACTACTCATACTATGAACAACCCAGGATAATTAGCACGCTTTTGAAACTGTGTACGGTATGTGCACACATAAATCATGATGCTAGGCAGTCAGTGCTGCATCGAACGATACTTCTCAGACCATATATAAAGCATTTATCAAAACGGTCGATCTTACTCAGCTTTAATTGTTTTTAACGCACAATTTCTTATCTGTGCTCGGAGTTGTCGATGATTTTTGATTTAAGCCAGCACTGTCTTGAATTCACTCATGCTATTTATTTTATCCTCGATAGACACCAAATACAGCTAACCTATCGTACTGAGACTGCTTTATATTGCTGCAAGCATTTCTGAATAGACACATAATATATTTAAGCCGAGGCTTCATAATGACCGTTTAACCACAAAGAAACTTTCAGTCACTTCTAAGTAGTCAAGCACTATTTTGTTTTGCTCTTGATTATTATCTCGAATTAGATTTTGAAACGCTACAAACGCGTGTTTTGGTGCAGTACCATGTTGAGTTCCTATTTGCCATGTAAACTGGCCTGTAATACGGGTTAGTGGATGCGCGACCGTAGTTTGTGCGAGAAACGACAGTGTTCAAGCGGTTTCAACTGTATAAACAATAACAAACGTGATTCGCTAGTCAGTGAAGTGGTTAGCACAGGTATACACAAAATTAATGTTGACAACTCAACTTTACCAGGATTACCTCCTGTGCGACAAAATGCATCATTGGCGTTGTTTTGACGAAATAAGATGACTATATGTTTCGTTCCAAAAATAACTTTACGAACATCTCTACAAAAACCAAATATTTAGCTAAGGGGAAATGCATATGCAAATCTTGATAAATCATTAATAAGTTGTGATCGACGCTGTGGAAAATCCAAGACTGAAATTTGGGTTGGCAGGGGACGATACAGCAAAAGGATTAGCTGCTTTGTCGATCGCTTCTCATACCTTAGCATCATTAGCGGCGGCTGAATTGTTATCGCCTATTCAAACAATCTATGATGTGCATTATTGGATGCATATTGAACAAACATCATTGTTAGGTCAGCTGTTCTCAAGTAATCATCGTTGTGTCTGGCGAGTCCACGAATTGTTTTGGCTACGTCAACATTGTCAAGAATTGATTCAATTTTCTTTCCATCGGTGGAACAACGTGCACTGTTAAACATCACCATGATATCGTTGTTTACAATGCCACGTGGGAATTGGCTCGATAAGGGGTACTATCAGCCAGTACAAGTTTTCTATGAACTACCAAGAATGACTCACACAGACGGAAAAATCCTCAGGAATTCTGCACTTGCAATTCTTTTTTTAATTGATTGGGATCTTTGGCCGCGCATGATTAATACTGAAAATCTCTCTAGCTTCGATCGACTAACAATGGCGCTCCCATGTCAAATGCAGGAACAGATATATTTTTGAATTGGGCAAGTGTTTATACATTATTGATCTTGTCTAATACCTTAGGGATAGGGTTTTCTGTCAAAATCCACTTTCCATTGCCATATTTCAATCACTGAATCTGACAATCGTTGCTGAGCGGCTTCACTAATAACTTTTCCAACTGTAGTTGGCATAGTTTCTGTTTATGGTAGTATAACTCGAACCTTTAGTGCTCGAGTCAGTTATCGTCGTAGTCGATCTCGAATCGCTTGAGCAGTCTATGATCCCAGTTGTTTCATCTGACCCAGAGCAGCATTTTTGATGCTATCAATGATTCGCATTGCAACTTGTTGAGCAATTGGTGCAGTTTCATAATATGTTGCAAAAATAGGTTTTCTCTCGTTAACAACACGCACGTATCTCACATATCCACGTACTACTGTCATTATTATGTTAAATGTCAGGTTGCTCTCTAATTCACTACGCAGAATAACAACTTACCCGTCTTGATCCAGAAAGGTATAAAGAATATGTATCAGGCTATTATGACATGAAAAATATACAGATGATCCCGTTGTAATCGGTATCAAATCATATGGTTCCACGGTTGGTGTAAACCCAAACAGTGTATAACCCTAAACAACTACGCCTGTCGTTTCAAGCCTGCTTTCAAAACTACCACTGACAGTGTTACATGTTCACTTGATCAGCTTTGTTGAGGTAATCCTGACAATATCAGGCGCGATATGATATCACACACGCAAAAGTCGTTTAGCATCTGAAATGTCGTCAGACCAACCTAACACTGATCTTACTGACGAGCATACCTTTGAGATTCTATTGTGATGACAGAACTGAGTGTGGGCTCATTGGCACGTTAATAAATTTTAGAGTCTTTGTCGGTCACTAGTGACATTCCTTTTCGAATTTCTTCATTAATTGACTCCATGTTGTACGCTCACGATGGAAGTTCAAAATTACTGAAGGTTGCGCCATCGTCTACTGACAACTTTTAAAGTATTCGCCGGCAGACCACCAAACTGTTGTGATCGGATATTAGGCGAACTGTAATAAACTCGCAGAGACGCTAGTGTGATTTCAAGTGTACTTGATTCACTAGTGGTAACAGGTGCTGAAAATGTCACGTAAAATTCTGATTTAGTTGATGAGAATGTAATCATCGAGGTAACGCTTTGGGTTGTATATACAACCACCTGTTGCATTGCAGTATATATTTAATGCAAAAAGAAGAGTGTCTCAATCATTTCAGAATTCATTATTGGTTTAAGAATTTCGTTCCTCGTATACAACATGGATATCTTTAAGAAATTCATGCATCAGTGCCAGATATGTATTTCTGTCTATGATGTGATTAGTTGTCAGTCATTGGCAAATCGATGTGACCTCGTTAATAACTTATACTCTTTTAGCATTTCTTCTAACTCATATTCACGATGTTTTGGATAAGATGAAGATTGGTGTCGTCTTTGTTCTGCATATGTTTGATTCGCATATTTCTGTGTAAGTGGCTAAATTTATTCAGGTCTGGGTGAACTGAAAACTATTAATCTTCTGTTCCAGTGGCTGGTCGTGGTTTTTCTGTGTTGAGAATTCTTTTGCCTCGTATATGCTTTTCATAAAATCTTTCATCACTTTATATCCTTGCTAAAGTTATCCCGATTTAGAAAAAAGGAAATAAGCATGTCTTCATCAAGCTGAAACTGCTGACCAGAGGCTTGTTTGAACCCAGCAAATTCCCTGTATACCCACTTGGTCCTTTCTTGTGCACATTTTGTGTTGGTTTTTCTATCACAAAGTTTTTCGCAACCATAGTGTAAAAAAGACCTGCACGCACGGGACTTTTAATAATCCACTGAGAGAAATCGTTAGAATGCTTTGGAGTTCGCATCACTGAGTTGCAATCCGGTGGTGGTTGCATCTCTTCAATTAAATCTTCGATGGTTTGCTATGTTGTCCTATTTTTTTTACTTCACCAAAGTCTACTTTGACTTTCCAATCGCCAGTGGGACGTATCTAATTGTCGCTACTGTTTCACTTGTTGCTTTTCTGATATCCTTGGCGCGCTTAGCTATCTTACAGACTGGACCGGGTTCTTCTGTTCCCGTTAGAGCTGCCACTTTTTCTGCTGTTGCTCTTGTAGCATGTTCAGCAATTTCCTTTGTTGTTTAATTAACGGTAAAAATGTGTGTTCAATGTCCGTTGTGAGATCTTTGTCAAAACTGTAACATATGTTTGACTTGTTAAGGCCTTCTATAAGATTCTGAATCAATTGCTTAAGAGCAGCTTCACGGCATTACTTCCCATACTCTTCTATGACATCATAGGCGGCCATTGCATATGATTGTTTATGATTGATAAATGGATGCGTGCCACAGGTTACAGCCATATCAATGGTGAGAAAACTATACGGATCATTTGTGGTCTGCGCAAACATGTCTCGAAATTCATCCCAAGTGTGGTCGGCGGGACACCAAGTGCAATGAATATTTCCAAGACCATGCGCGTGCATGCCTTGAAATAACATCAACATGTTACAAGTGTCACCGATCACTTTAGGCACACCTGCATATTGTTGAGTCAAATATATGATATCAGTGTATTTATGCCGGCCTCGTGAACATATTTGTGCGGGGATTGATTGGTGCACAAGCAATATGTTGTTTTCGTTTGCATCCAGATCGTCAATTGCAGGTGCTTCATCAATGGTGAAAAAGTAATCGATGGTGGGAACACCACTGCGCAACGCTTTTCCAAAATCATTTAGAACATCATGACACGGTTAATCATCAGCTGGCTGCGCAATCACGTACAACCGATCAGATTTCAACCATCGTAAAATCATATTCAGCAAAAGTTGCTTGTCCTGATTCAGAATGGCCGCTGATCTTTGCACGAAATGAGTTTGGGAGGAATAAGGAACTTTCAGTTTCATCACCATGATTGGACGGTTTAGGTGTTGATTGCGCGGAAAAGTCAATGAGGATGAAATCATTTGCGAATTTACTTTCTGGTGATGACATTGAATATTATTAGATGCTCATTTTTTTTTCTCCGTTAACTTTACATTGTCAGAATCGTCCAATATTTTACGATACTGGACTCGCGCGCTTAATTCATATTGCATTCCCGCGAATAAAGGAACTACTTTCTATTGTAAACAAACAATTTTTTTCTGAATGAACTAAAGCAGATGTTTAGTGGACTGCCACATACAAGCTGCTATGACACATTCCGCGTTAACTTTTTTGATACAATGTTTCAGAATTTGGCTAGCTATAGACGCCAAACAGTGTCCTTACAAATAACATGCAAGTGACAAGGTGTAAACTGTCGTCTTCAGCTGGTAATAAGAATGGGAAAAAATATACTTACAGTTTTACATCCTGAATTTCGTCAAAATGTACTTTCTTAGTTCTGCAAATCCGGATTACATGAGTCATGTCATTTGTTCTCAAGCATGATTACACATTTCGAAATTGTACTGTAATTTCGACTACTGAGTATATTCCAAGTGCAGTTACATCCTCCTTATCGCACTCAAAATGAAATAAACATTAAATTAAATTCCACAGCGTCTTCTCGATAATTGCAATTGAAAGACTTCATATTTTTTCCACATTATGATCTGAATCATTCAATGACAGAACAGAAACAGGCTTGTTGATGACAACACACTTCTCCCTCGCTACTTCAATCCGATGTATTTCATGTAGAATTGGCATAGACGCTGCAGTAAATCGACGTACTTCATGTAGATAAATCCAGTTCATATTCACAAAATTTCGTCGAATCGAGAAAAATACCAAATTCTATCCTTTCCAGATGAAATGGAAAAGTTGTTGCAAATGCGCATTCATTCACAATATGGCTCCAAATTTCAATTTTAAGTAGACCAAAACGCCATTTTCTTTCGAAACTTATGTCTAGCGCGCGACCGAGTTCAAATTTTTCTGGGCGGAGTTACGTGCGCGTTAGTAATGTTGTTGTGTAATGATGAATCTGCTCTTGTGTATTTTGTTTGGAATACGGCATACATTCAGTTACTTTGTTTCTTGTGGTGTACTTTTGTTTATATAATTAAGCCTTCGGTAGAATAAGAAAATGAGCATATAATAAAAAGGTTACTGCATTTGTATGGGAAAATATGAACTCGTTTTGTCGGATGGATATACTGCACTCTCAAAGTCGTGCAGTATATCCATTCGAAAACTTTTTCATATTTCCCCATACAAATGCAGTAATCTATTAATACAGTATACACTACAATCATGTCTTCATATTGTGTACTGTGTAGGGCAAACACTCGTACCACAAATCCAACTCAAAGTTCAACACGTAATGGACGAGCAGTGATTTCTGGAACTAGTATCCGATGTGGAGCAAAGAAGTTTACATTCATAGGGAAAAGCCATAGACGCGCAGTATCTGGTGTAAGAAAAGTCGGAGGTGAAACCGCATCTGCATTAATAAAGTTACCAAGAACACTATACAGTAAATATTCCTGTGCAAAACACATTCCTTGATACAATTACCGTGGACCTGGTGCACGGTTGGATATACGACTCGAAATTAACAACCAACCAAACTGTGGTGACACACGTGTAAATGGTGTTGATGCTGCGTGTTATCAATATGACCTTGCTTACAAGGAATCAAATTATATCCATTCAGTCAACCGCCTATGTTGATCTCATCCATGACTTGAATTCGGTTGTGGGACCAGGTGCTGGAGAAGGAATCGCAAGATGGGTCGTCAAAGGGGTCTGAAGGTCAAGATTTCACTTGGAAACTCTGCCTCCTGTCTCTCTTATTTAAAGTAAATTATATTAATACAAACAAACAAACAATGACCACAAAAAGCCGGGCATTATCAAAAACATTCTACAGTCCAAATATGTATTGGAAAGGTTAGCCAGTGTAGCAAAAGTGGCTCATGGGTTGCTCGAACATGGCTAGCCAAACGAACCATGCGAAATCATTTTTGGGAAATCTACTTGCCTTTGTCAAGAATGATTTCTCGTGGTTCGTTTGATGTCCAAACACCAAATGAGGTTCATCAGGCTGATTTGTTGTTTCTTCTTCATGATCGAGTCAGTGATTGACATGGTCGTTTCCACATGAACAATTACTTGTTAACAATTGTTGATATTGCTAGCAGATACATAGAAGTGGAGTCGTTGACGTCAGAAGGTTTTGCAAGTGACGCAGATGGACTCGAAAGAATTTATGCACGAGGACCACTAAAGTGGCCACGCCTGTTAGAAGTGGATCCTGGTAATGCCTTCTTGAATCTGTTGCTACGCTGTTGACCAAACATCATGTTCAAGTTCGTGTTGGGTATGTCAACACTCATCGTGACCAAGCTATTGTGGAGCGTTTTAATAGCACCCTCGCGGAACGCTTATTCGGCCTTCAGTACCCGCAAGAATTGCTAATGAAATATCGGCTGAAAGGAAGTAGCTTCTCAAATATTTGATCTCACAAATGAGTAACACAACTTCCATTAGTCATAGCACCACTAAACAAGTCACGCGCGTGGTCGGATTAGAACCAGCAAGTGCAATCAGCAAACGACTGTCCTTTTTACTCAGAAAGTGATTTCACAGTCTGCGTTGTTACAACCACTAGGAGACAAGTTTATTAGGTATCTGCTTGTGCCTGGAGAGTTAGAAGGTGGACACTGTCGTGAAACTGACTCGGTATGGTCCTTCGATATTATTATTATCTCGGAACGGATTGATACTCCAAGGCAACCAACACATTATTATTTGGAACCATCAACGGGTGGAGCAAAGGCTCCTCGCCGAGCATTCTGCGAGAGGAACTGCAAGCTATTCTAGTAAATACGGAAATGCCACAAAGATTTGTGTTAACACGTTGATGCACTAGTGAACGTATCATTCACAATAGCATGATGGCCAAACGCGTAGGTGGTGATTCCATCAGGGAGTATCCATTCCTTGGTATCAACCTGGGACAAACTAACTTTGGTGCATCGGTGTACACCCATACGATGTTTCTGACGCCGTATTATATTTGCCGTGCGCAAGAATTCACGTCTATCTCAAAGATATTCTATGTACATGTCGAGCCGGAGATTCTTTCACACAATAACGAGTGGAACACCTATCGACGATTTTTTATTTTCAGAAGCGTGTGATCCAATTACGATCGAATTAATTTTAGGTCGCAGTCGCACATGCTTTACCCTAACATTCGTCTTTGAACTTACAAACAATCTTTTGTTACTAAACACTGCTGATGTTTAGTAGTAGGGTATCAGTGTCGATATACAGCATCTTGACTCGATTCTTGTAAAATGGTTTGAATTTGTCATAGAAAACTCATGTATGAGCATCTTAGTCAAGTCCAACCTCGTCGAGTCAACGAAGATTGGTTTTGCCAGGGCTAGTTTCGATTTTGTGCGGACAGCGATGAGCCCAAAAGCCTATCTTGTTCCCTATCACGAAGAAAGTCGACTTGAATTCGTTTGCGCAGATTATCCATGGTTTCTCAGACACAGAATTATTCAAAAGCTTGGAAAAATCCTTTTCAAACTCATTTGTGGCCTTAGTTCTCAGATCCCTATTGATCTGTTCTGATACAATTCAAGCACTCGATGGATCTTGCTTACACGCATACCCAATGCAAATACAACTGGAGGCTTCGTACGTGCTGTACATAATTGAGCTTGGTTCTAAGACGAGGTACTAGTTTGATGCATTTAGTGAATTTATGTCCGGATTCATCAATGATCGAGCACTGATACGGAGACAACCACATACCGGGCATTGACAACGCTTCTGGTGTCAGTAGATAATCGTTGTGTGCATCATGTAAACGTTCGGGGCATTCTAGATCAAATTCAAAGAAGTATCCAAGGTCACTGTTGATGTTGCAATTGCACATGTGTTTCTGCACGTCAGTGTGTGTGGGTTCAGTCCATAGAAACCGACCAACTAGCCTAGCTATAGAGGTTATTATAATTTAGACACATGATGTAACTGTTCGGAGCAGCGGGGTTTTATCCGTTCACGGTTGAGTTGCTGGAACATACATATATGTTACTCACCATTTAAACCCCGTCAAGATTTCTCAATACACAGATGATGGTCAATGCCGATTAAAAATTCCAGCTCGATTTTTGTTTTGGACAGCAACGCAACCCAAGTCATTCGCGGTGATGATAAGTAAGGTGCAGGGTCTTGCGTGGCAGTGTCACTAAATTTTTTAACGTGCATGGCAGTGTCACAAAAGTTTCAAACACATCGGTGCGCAGATACAGATCGTAATAGTCACAAATGTTTTGCATTCGAATGCAGACCAAACCTTGTACACGTGCTGGTATCTTTTGTCTGAAATGCTTTCATGAAACACCTATGAATAAAACGCTTCAGCCAGTGGCAACTGGGTTTCAGCAAACTAGTCCCAGTCACTCATGTGCTCGTATGGGTAAACACCTTTTCTCGTTATCAGCTCCTTATTGGATGGATGTTACAGACGAGAGGTGGCAAAGTTCTCTGCTGCTAGACTGTTAACTAACTTGTCCAAGAAAGAATTCTTAAACTGTAACGAACTGATGAACTGTAATTGTCCTGGTCTAAACGTCATGTATTTTACCACGTTGCTGGGGTTCACGCTTATGCGTGAGTTTGATGCCACGACCACTGCTGACATTAATAATTGGCCATCATACCCACACGAGTTATGAGGCAATACAGGGATTTTTGTTTTGAATGGGTAAATTCTCAACTGTTGATTGCATGCGCTGTGATGTGACGGTGATCACGGACTTTGGAACCGGAACCGGAACTTTCAGTTTAATCAGTAGAAGAGTTTTGCCTTTTGGTAAATGGACGGTCACGGATCCAGCAATGAGTGGCTGCGGAGAACTCATGTCTACTGGTGAACAAAACTGTTGTAGCACTAACCTCAAGTAATTTAAGAAACACTTTAACCGTGTCCTTGCCACGAATCATTACTGGCGGATCAGTTCTCCTGTCACGGTTGTTGGTCAGTGATTTATGTTGTTTGGCTGGATGCGGAGCTGGATGTGTCTACTACTGAAATGTTGAGATATTCAATGTTCGCGTGGATGATATAAGAAACTTTCATCTTTCGTTGCACCTCAGTGAATTTGAGAATGCTTTTACCTGGATCTTGCATTTTTGTCTTTTGTGATTTTTCACTAATACCAAAACAGTAAAAGTCATGGTCGGGGAGTAGTTGTAGGTTATTAAATACGTAATGTGTCGAATTTTGAATGAGTCTTGAACCTTAAAGTTGAATAAATTGTGCATTAACATTTTATCATAGTCAGCCAGGAAAGTCTTTGCGAAATTTTTGTCTATCTCATCTGTTAAACTTGAAAGGCCAGCATCATCTGTTCAGTAGAACTGACCCTGGAATCGTATGATAGCTCACAGTGATTTTGGCAGCACATTGCAATATGCCTATCCAAATGCATATAGGTGTACACACTAAAGAAACAATGACAGGTGCTATGTTCCACATTTATTGTGTCAGGTACTTGGGCAGTTGTTTGTATCACTAATAGTGCACTCAAATTTAAAGTTTTGGTGGGACCACTACCATGTTTTATAGCAAAAATGCATTCCCTTTTAATGTCGATAACTACAAAAGTCAACAATGTGATAGGAAAATACAGTTTCAGGGAGGTTCCACCTTACTGAACCATGGTGCGAATCTCTCTCATGAAGATCTAAGCCATGTCTTTGATGTGCTGTATATCAGTGTGCTGATATGAACTAATCTTGGTCACTTATAGCAGTACACTGCACATGTCCTTTATGAGACCTTGCTATCACCACCGGACTACTGGAGAGCTTCCAAACTGATCCAACTCTAACACTTTGTTCCAGATACCAGGCCAGACCTGAAAATATATAACATGTTTCACTTAATTCTAGAAAACTGTAAGATGTAGGCAAATGAAATTAAAATGTGTTGGATATGGTGATTTCAAAATAACATTCAGGTTGCAAACATGGGAAAAAATAGTAAACTTTACAGAGTGACACTCAGAAATGTGAAGCAATGGGCATGTATTAAAGTGATAAATGCATCCTAAAAATAGATGATGTTTCTACAAGCATATTTAGCCATTTACAGGTTAAATAACTAATCAGGTAGAGTATGTATCATCAAGTTTAAGGCAATGTTGGAACGGTGAGGTTTGATCATTGGTGCAAACATTAGTACATACCAGTATACTGGAAAATCAAATGACAATGTACCAAATTAAAATTTATTACTATAAGCAATCTTATTCATGAGGACAATAACAATTTTGGATATTGCGAATGAATACAGCCAAATGTGGCCACACAGATCAACTATAGGTACCAACAGATCCTATATCATCAACCAAATGTGAAATTCTGATACCCAAAACTTGCAAACAAGGATGGACATTTGCATGTGTGGGACATATGCAATGTACTTATTAAAATCACATGTGCAAACATAATTCAAATGATCTGTTTGAACATTTTTAGTCTATTTTTAAGAGTGTTGGTTACCAGTTATTAAGCTCAATGATTCAATAGAATCAGATATCAGCTGATGCTGCAATACCGCACTCTGTCAAAGTACTAAATTGAAATATGTTACCATACATAGGCATATTCATGATGAAAATAACATCTTGGATATTTGAAGTGCACACAGCCAGAACTGAGCCTTACAGGTTCACTATAGGTACTATGTCAGCCTATATGATGTACTAAATGTCAACTTTTGATCCCAAACATTCTAAAATATATGCATATTTGTTCATGTCAGATATATAACCATGTTAAGATTAGTTGTACAAAGATAAATTCAAATAATCTGTTTGAATATTTCTTATGTAATCTTTAGAGTGTCAGTTAACAAATTATATTAGTAATTAATAATGCATAAAGCATGGATCATTAGAATTCCTATTATATCATCTAGGCCACAATGCCGCACTACATCAATCAATATCTTAAAGAAACTGAACAATAAAATGGAACGCATTCTGTGTTCAACTTACATCCTTTTGCTGTTTTCTTACATGCAAGGGTAAATATACCTGGGGAAAGTATATTTTATCCCTTTAACCTGTATTTCATTCTCTGACAGCTTAATATGATTTTGTAGAGAACTTGAGCAGGTTCTAGTATAAAGTCTTCATTTCTGTCCTCTCACTAAATACCCTATAACTATGTTTATAAACAATTACTGATAGCTATACAAGCAGATATGTGTTACTCAGGAAGTCACCCCATCATAAACACATAAATTAACTGCTTGGACCCCAAATAAATAGTTTCAATGACCTAAAGGTACAATACAAAATAGAATTTTGTCTTCATGTATTTTAAATGAAGGTCTCATTTTGACTTACAAAGATATTTTCTCTGATAAAATTTGACAAATATCCATCATTTGAGCTTGTATATGGTGTAGGATTATATACATGCTGATATCATTTAATATCATTCCCAATAAATATTATATATGTGCATTTTTGGTGGAAAATTTTTATTTTTTAATTTTTTTAAAAATTTTATTTAAATTTTTAAAATAAAAATCAATTTTTTATTTTTAATTTCATTCTTATATATTTAAAGTCATTATACATAACATATTGAAATTTCATGTGCCTATCGTTAATAATAAAGATTTTATACCAGTTTAAACTTTACTCAAATACTGCACTGACAGGCCATAGAACACAATTAATTTTACTATATATTCTCTACATTTGTTTCTCAGTACTGAACTTTCCACTGTGTGACAATCAATACAAATCATATGTCAATCTAAAATACCTTCAAAGATGACTTTACGGTGAAGTTCTTGTCAGGGGTTGACCTGCATTTTTTTGAGAGGCTGAATTGTAAACAAAACACCATGCAATGGAACACAGATTTCACTTCCGGATCATCACCAAGGCCTTATTACTCACTGTGCACTGTCGCCGAAATACACACAGACAACCACACCATAAGCTCATATTCTAAAGAATAAACAATTGCCTTTAAATCCTTACCAAGAATGCCTAAATCTAACTCTTGTATCACCACCAAACGGAGACAGGAAAAAATGATCTAAAAATAGACTGGGACTACATTCGTGGGTACTGAACCGGAACTATTAATTGTGACCTAAGGCCAGACAACCCCGGTGTGATCTGAATATATGCAATCGTCCGAGATATTCCGATTGCTGCGTAGGGCAGACAGAACTGCAAATAGTATGGAGATATATATGCACAGATAAATTTTACTTAGAGTCGGTAGTTCACTATTACAAAATAAAGAAACACTAGCTCGTGGAAGCTATTCACTATCTACCACAGTTTTGTCTATCTCAAAGCATTTAAACCGACGGAATGGTAGCCAAATACTAGTAAGTTTTGAAGTAAACCGATGCTTCCAATAGACACTTTCCTGTCATAACGCTAAAACGTAACCATATTGGATGATATTAATCCGAAAAACACAGATTGTATCCTAATTTATGGCATGTATCAATTTCATTGTTTGGAAATGTACATCCCATGGATTCGAATCGCATAATTTTTGGCTCTGTACTTTCCCAGACATTTATATTTATACTCATAGATTGGTTATGTTTGTGTTATACTCCCATCTGTCGCTATTTTTCCTCGCTGTTGATCTCTTGTCCTAGTTCATAGTTATAATTTGTTGGTAAAGTTTAATCTCGGTTTAAGCATAGACCGATAAAGATGCAAGACGTCGATATTTTAATTTGGAATTACAGCAAATGACTAAACAGAAAAAAAGCTTATTGTAATTCCGTGAACTAATCTATGTTCCAACAGAAATAGGTTTTGATAATTCAATCAAATGATTTCAAAAAATATTTTTCACTCCAGTCTATAGACATATATAACAGTCAGACCGGGAAATTTCATCCGCCATCTTGTTATTTGTTTGGTCTAGCAGTGAATATGACCACCTGTACTGACATTGCGATTTTATTTCCCATTGTCCCTACATTTTGTTTATCAGTACTGAACTTTCTAGCGAGTCCAAATCATAGGTGAATCTGACCGCTCCGGTGGCCTAGTGGTTAGAGCGTCCGCCTCGGATGCGGGAGGTCGTGGGTTCGATCCCCGGTCGAGTCATACCAAAGACTTACAAAAATGGTACTATCAGCTGCCTCGCTTGGCGCTCAGCATTAAGAGGTTAGTGTTAGGACTGGTTGGGCTGGTGTCAGGATAATGTGACTGGGTGGGACATCATGCTACATGTCTGCGGCATGATGCCCCAGTGCTAGACTTCACTATAAACTGCCACACTGCAGACATCGTAGCGATATGACTGAAAAATTGTTAAAACTACGTTAAAAATCATAATCACATCACATCACATCATAGGTGAATCTAAGGTATCTTCAAAGATGAACTCATGGTGAAGTTCTTGTCATAGGTTATCGGGACAATTTTGGAGTGGCTGAATTGTAAACAAATCAACGTACCATGGGGCACTGATATCACTTTCGGGCACGCATCAGTGCCTCATTACTCACTGTGAAGTGTCGGCAACGCACGCACGCACGCGCGCGCAGACACACACACACATACACGCACACACAATAAGCCCTCTTCCTAAAGAATAAATAATTTTCTTTAAATCAATACCAAGAATACCCAAATCGTACACGAGAATCACCAACCAGAGAGAGAGAGAGAGAGAGAGAGAGAGAGAGAGAGAGAGAGAGAGAGAGAGAGAGAGAGAGAGAGAGAGAGAGAGAGAGAGAGAGAGAGA
>JAECUM010036728.1:0-39142 GCA_016617855.1 Megalonaias nervosa | reverse complement strand
AATTTCATGGCTGTCTTGAAACTGCATTACAGTAATAGCAACAACAAAAAAAAAAAATGGACAAAACTGACATTGAAAAAACAACCTTGACTCTGATACCTGCCATCAAAATGAGAAACATAACTTTACCTAAAATCATCTATCTATAACAGCTTTTAAGATCAAAAGCAATAGAAGCCAATGCTTGCCAGATACATTGACCTTGAAGATAGGGCAACAAATATGTTGTCAGCACATCTTGTACTGACATTGACCTTGAAGATAGGGCAAAACTTGTGCAGTCAGTACATCTTCTGAGGGGCCCCGAGTGGCCGAGTGGTCTAAAGCGCTGACCGTTATGGATCACTGCCATCTCACCTCTGTCTGCGTGAGTTCGAGTCCAGGCTCGGCTAACGTGGGTACGTGAGAAAGCCTGCCAGTAGCTTCTCGTGGGTCGGTGGTTCTTCCCTGGATTTTCCAGGGTTCTTCCTCCACCATTAATACTGGCCGCCATGTATAGCCTATCTTGTGCTGAAAAATGGCGTTAAACCCTATAACAACAACATCTTCTGACATTGACCTTGAAGATACGACAACAAATATGCAGTCAATACGTCTTCTACTGACATTGACCGTGAAGATAGGGCAACAAATATGCATTCAGTACATCTTCTGACATTGACCTTGAAGATAGGACTACAAATATGCAGTGTGTGTGTGTGTGTGTGTGTGTGTGTGTGTGTGTGTGATTTAGATTTTTAACGCAGCTTTAACAATTTTTCAATCATATCGCTACGATGTCTACAGTGTGACAGTTTATAGTGATGTTAGCACTGGGGCATCATGCCGCAGACATGTAGCATGATGTCCCACCCAGTCACATTATCCTGACACCAGGCCAACCAGTCCTAACACTAACCTCTTAATGCAGACAATATATCTTCTACTGACGTTGACCTTCAAGATAGGGCAACAAATATGCATTCAGTACATCTTCTACTGACACTGATTTTGAAGATAGGGCAACAAATGTGCAGTCAGCACATCTACTGACACTGACCTTAAAGACAGGGCAACAAATGTGCAGTCAGTACATCTTCTGCTGATATTGACCTTAAATATAGAGCAACAAATATACAGTCAGTACATCTTCTGACATTGACCTTGAAGATAGGGCAACAAATACGCAATCAGCATATCTTCTAATGACATTGACCTTGAAGATAGGGCAACAAATATGCAAGCTAGTAATCTTCTACTGACAACATATAAGTATATCATCTTTCATCCAATTATCCAAAACGGCATTTAAATTACAGGGCAAATGGAAATTATGACCGAAACCTAAATCGATACAATCTGACATTTAGTGTAATGATAGCTTTCCCAGGGTGGTACGTGACACACAATCTAATGATGACGTGCAAGTACACAAAGTTTCATCCATTTATCTCACACAGCTCTGAAGTTGAAGAATCCAATACAGAGGAAAGTGTGTGGAAAACTTAAAATACTGACACTTACGCCTCACCTTAAAGATTAGACTTCATTTCTGGTATGCAGCACACATTCTGGTAATGATAATTAAACTAATTTTCAATCCTTCATCTCAAACAGATTTAACGTTATAGAGAGGAAAGTAAAATGTGAAGGACATCTCAAGTTGTGATTCGTGATTTTAACCACGACACACCTTCTAATGAAGATGTATACAGTTTCACCCTTAATCTCACATGTTCGAGAACAGAAAGGACACTGTGACTGAAAACTGAAATCACTGAACCATGACCGTGACCTTATAGATAACGTCTCAGTGTGGCATGCAATACACCTTCTAGAGATAACGGTGATAATTTATAAATATGCCAGGTTTCGTTCGTTAATTTTAATCTTTAAAGTTATTGAGGGAAAAGAAAAGTGTGACGAAAAAAATAAAATACTGATATGCGGCCATACTCTTGAAGATACGATCACCAATGTTGTATGTGATACACCTTCTAACGATGATGTATACGTTCACAAAACTACATCCTTTAACCATTTTAAGGGATTTTTTACGTACTTTCAGCGACTTATTTGCATTATATATATATATATATATATATATATATATATATATATATATATATATATATATATATATATATATATATATATATTAAAACGGGGAAAGCATTATGTTCTGGTGATGAATCTCTGTAATAAATAACTTACCTCGTTGACTTCTGAACAGAGCTCAATTTCAATACTTTGATGTTGTGGAATATTTCTTGTTGTCCTTTGTGTTCTTTTATGCAACTTTCCGGGCTTTTTCCTGACCATTGTCTGCTTTATTGATGTCAATAAATTCATCAGTCTTTGAAAGCATGATTTTGCCATGCTGAATTCAAATGTTTTGATGGCTTCGTTATCTGAATGAAACACACGAATTCCTCAGTCAAAGGAATTTGGGATAATGCCATTTGTATTTCGTGTCACTCTGTTATTAAACGGAATTTGTTCCTCACAATATAAACAAATAGCAAAGTCTCCTTCTGGTAACAGACTTCAATAGAATGACCTTCATATTAAGTACTACCACCGTTCCTCTTATTCTGCAAGAATCGCATCAGCTCTGCACCTCTTCCGTCAAACAAAATAGTCCACAGGCTAATTAAATTTCAAATACATTCAACAAAAGACCGTGAATGAATCTATTCACAAGTTGCATAACGCCCTTTAAATCCAACAGAAAATCCTTCGACTTGTATATTCACTTCAACAATAATAACGCATTTCGATTTCAGTGAAGTTTTAAAGCAATATGTGCATTAGAACGTCACAGTCAAGATAAGATAATCCCATATTATGCATCCAGTAAATTTCATTAATTACACCACTGTAATATACCCGCAGTACAATGAATCACAAACTCCGCATAAAGTTCCACGTATAATTAGGACGCATTAAATTTTAACAAGCTGAAGATAAACAGAGTTTATTCCAATTACCAAGTTTTACTGAAGAAATTTCTTTTTAAAAGTATTTTACTGACTATAAAACGTAGCGGAATACATACGCTTGAAAAGACGACATGAGAATCCTGCAGTGGAAAAAATGTCAAAGAAAACAACAAAAAAAAAAAAAAACAAAAGCAAACAAACAAAAAACAAAAACAAATCTCACTTTTATACAAATTCTGCATTAGTAGCACGCAATGTGCAATCTCTATAAAGAAACAGGATTTTAACTTTCCTATATACCATTAATAAATTACTTTTTTTTTCTTAAGAATTTATCCCTTATACTTTGTAAGCATTTCTTCTTTCAACAAAATTTGGCATTCCTAAGCACTTTCATGTCCTTTCTATACAATTTCTATCTGAGGCTAAGAAACCGTTCCAGTAGCCTTTAATATGGCTCTTTTCAAGATAAGAACTTACTCCATTTAACCTTGGAATGACAGCTGCTGAAATTCTCGTCTTTATAATCTGCCCATAAATCTGACAATTTATATAAACAAATTCTCTCCGACTCTGCATCTGACTCGAGGCAGAAGAAGAAACATAATGACTGTTCTATGTCTATTGCAATTTCATCCCTTCAAAGTTAAATCTTCAGTCGGAGCTGAGTCATTATTGTACATATACCGTTATAATCCGGTGATACGTCCATCCTTGGTTATTAGTGTATTCCAACGTAACAAAATAATTCTTCTTCCTAGAATGTTTTTCAAGTGTTACAAAATTTACAAGATGTACTGGGTTTATCGTAAAATGTGTTGTGTTTGCTGTTGTTTTTGGTTTAACGCCATTTTTCCAACACATGATATGCTCTATACATGGCGGCCAGTATAACTGGTGGAAAAAGAACTTGGGACAACCCCAGTAAAAAAACACCGACCCACAGGAAGCCACTTGGCAAGCTTTCTCACATACCCACATTGGCCGAGACCGTGACTCAGACCCTCGCGGACAGAGGTGAGATGGCAATGATCGGTAAATGCAAACGCTTTAGACCACTTGGCCATCAGGGGCTCCAGAAGAAATAGTTGACGTAATGCCATATGTGCCATGATGTGCACACACCCCTACCCACTTTTTTCTCAAAACGCACATAAAAGACATTACTAAGTGTAATTCGATTGTTGCATATCTTGTTAGATGAAGTGGCTGATAAAATCTATGTAAAACATCATAGTTTTCTTGGATTATTTACATAAATGCATGCTTGGTATCTCGTTACCACGTAATTCTGTGGCTTCAGTAAGTCTCAAAAATAGATCTTACATATGTTTTAAACAAAGCGGCCATATTGGGGGAGAGAATGGACCTCCGAACGGAGAGCTCTAAAAAGAGACAATGGAAGCTAGCTCTTCAAAAATGTATATACACGTGACAGTAACAGTGTTTATGATATCGTCAGTGTCCGCTTGTTATGACGAGTTTTTACCTCTTGACATTAAACCAGATAATAATTTTATTAATGTAAGCTGTGGGCACCGCTATTACGTCGAATACAGTCCTGTAATAAACTCTTTTAAGTGATGTAGATAGACCGGGGGATAAATACGTATGCTCTGTATTATTGAAGATGTGTTTTCAATGCTAAGTATAGAACACCGTATGTAATATTTCAAATTTAGAGCTATCTAAATTATAATTCAATGGCATGTATATAAAAATAAAGTCATGATAGTAAGTGAATAACCCTTATATAAGATTTACATCTTGAGTTAGTGATAATTATCCGTTGGGTAATGGCATAGTGTTTTGACAAGAATATCCTGTATTTAGTCGGTATGATAATATAAAATGAAACATATGCCGGGAAGTTGCCCAAGGTTCTACAGCAGATTCTACTCTGCATCTGCGTCAGCTGCAGCCAATAAGTGAGCAGAAACCGTACAAATTCTTCAATCCGTATTAAGGCTAAAAACGGATGGGTGAGAACTGTATTACGTATGATCACACCCTATATAATCCTATCCCATTATTGTCAGCATCTGTAATGTATGGATATAGTTTGACGGCGCATCAACATAGTTATGACCATATGGTCTGAGCAAGGTTTGGTACAACCACCCCCCCCCCATTTTATTTTTCAAAAAAAAAAAGGCAAAAGAGGATAAAATATTTTAAATACATAATTAAATATTTCATATAATCCACACTCTTTTAAAATGCCAATGATTTTTCAGGCTTATCATTATCGTGGGACACACCCCAGGGCAAACATATTCCATACATGTGTCGCCTCTCACAATATGCAAGACAAAATAGAAATACCGTATATACTCGCTTAAAGACAAGACCAACTGCAAACTGAACAGACCCAAATCTGCTGGCACACAATGCGCCGTCAGATCTGGGTCTGTGTAGTTTGTTAAGAGAAATCAGTAGAACAAACAACATAGGCCCTGATCTGCAGGCACATTGTGCTACTGCTGATCAGGATCTGTGTTTTGCAGTTGGTCTAAACTTATAACCGAGTTTATACATCCCCATGACCACAAGGAGTGGGGGTTAATGTGGATTTGAGTGGGGTCAGTATTGTTGATAATTATAAAAGTACAGTACTTCCTGTCTGTGACACTGCACATAAAAATGACCCACGTTATAGCAAGGAATCATACACTAAAGGGCGTGTCCTTACTGTGCGCTAAAGCACAAATATAATATATTTTGCTGTCTGAAATCACATTTATGGTTATCACTGGATTTTTATGGACCATGAACTGAACTAAAGTGCAACAAATTAAGTAGCATTGACAAAACACAATTCTATCTAATTATAAGGGACCCATATCCACGTGCACTATATAATTCTTGGAGCGGTGTGCTGAGAAACTGTAGTGAGCGACTGTTGTAACATTGTTCTTTCTCAATAAATTCATTTACGATATTCGACTACTGCATAAAGCAGTCTCCTCAAGCAGAGAGAGATAACTCTTTATTACTTCCTCGACCTACGTTCCATACAAAATAGCAGCTGTAATTCATCAAACATATTACACCCTATCTGATAATTTGTATTTCCAGCAACTTACAAGTAAATGATTGTATCTATGTTGCTCAGCAGAAATAACATAATTTGTCTTTTATAATTGGAACACGGTAACGAACTTCCTAACAGAGCACAGACGGGATCTTTTTATATAAGAAAAATAAAAACATTGTACAATGTAAGTTTCAAATAAAAGCTATGTACTTGCCAACAGTTACAAATATACACCAAACAGTTCGAATCTCCACAGAGTACGAATTAAAAATTATCTAACCTGTATGATAGTATCATTTGTATTAAATATTCATTCTGCCTGGTATTATCAAGCATTCTCTTGTAGAATCCAGGGATAGCACTTTCCGTTCTGTTTGGTGGATATTTGCAATTATGTATAAATTAATCCTACATACCTTCATTTCTTTCATAGGAATCCAGAATGATTGTGTAGATAGATGAAAATTAAGTATTAGGTCGTCATGCTAGTGTGTCTGCAATAACGCCGACTCAGTATCATCATTTTTAGCAATGTGTCCTTAGTCGTGATTGAATATGGGCGGCTGGTGCGTGCGGACCTGAGTTCGAATCTTTGTAGAGTACGAATTGAAAATTCCCTAATATGTACGATAGTATTATTTGTTTATCAATAACCCAACTCAACTTTAATATTCGGTTGAAATGTTTAAATCGGAGAAACTTAAATCCGAACCGTGTCATGAAACATCGGAACATCGCTCGGCAGCGATCGGAACATCGCTCGGTCATTTCCGTCAGAAATACACATCAAACTGAGACGTTCCTTTTGTGGCTTCGTCTCCTTCCGCCGCCTTATTATTCCATATGAATGAAAGTAGTTTAGAATATAGTTCTCAATGGCGACGAATTACGTCAGAGATTTCTTTGTCTACTTGAAGGAAAACGTTCCAATTGCTGAGACCGCTACTGTCTCCCAAGATAAATGCAACAAGGAATCTGATTTGCTCAGTTTCGTTCAGCTGCATCCGATAAGGCAGTAGAAAACGTTGCGGCTAACTACAAATAGTAAAGGTTAATGTGGAACGACGTGGATATACGGCCTTTCTCTAGCGAAGATGGTATTCGCAGCAATTAAGGAATTCTTTCCAAACTAGGTTTCCATTTGTATGGACTAATATATATTGTATGAAATAATAGCGACGCCTTCATTGACAAACACACTCGTGTATTATCAAAATGTTCATTAAAATAGCTATATAGAGGGCACGTGTCTTGATCTGTGCCTGCCCCGAGGGAGGGAAGCGGCAGCTAAAACTCACAAAAAATACCGACGTAAGTGTTCTGGAACGTAATATTATTTATGCCTGTACACCATAACACCCGCGATTCTGAACACCCTAACACCGGTGACGCCGTACACCATACTATCAGGGTTAGATTAGGCCTAATCTATTTTTTCAAATGGATCATACCTGTTTAATTCTACGCAGTTATATTAAAAGAGATGAAATGCACCTGCGTAATAACGAGCTGACCAGAAAGTCAGAGGTAGAAAAGTCTTTCAGTATGCAAATAGTCTTGATTGCACAGAGTCGGTAAAATGTAAAATACGGTCATGTGGAATATTGTAACCTTGATTTACACCCTACATTAGAAAATTCTACTTAGAATGCAAGAATTTATTTACCTAGCGTTTAATATTAAACGATTGGATCCATAATTTGATCTGTGGGGGTGATTTCTGAAAAGAGGTGGTTCATTTCGATTTAAAAGGTGAATTATTTTAACTGGAGACGTAAGGTTATCCCCACGGGATTCATTTTGTTCAAGAAGCGAATAGCATCTCCAAAAACAACAAAGAAAAAAAACCCCAACAAATTCTAAATGCATTTACGCACTGGGTTTAACGGCAGATCAACACAACATTTGCTATACAGTGCCGAGGAAACGGTTTTAAAATATTAGGGTTAAAACGTGTTAATATTATTAGGAAGTTAAACCCATTCGAATTATAGTAGACATGCACATATATTCCTACAAAATGAAGGGCCGTAGAGAGCGATCACGGGTCCCGGGGTAAGAAACACTCGATCCCCTCCTAGAACCCTTACGGGCCCGGGGCCCGGGGATATATCCCCGGCTTCCCCCCCCCTTGTCGGCCCTGAAAAAAATGAACGAATAAAGGTAAAATGGTAAAAGGTAAAATGGTACCAATGTATCTAGAATTAAATATCAAGTTAAACAGGTAAAATCTTTCAACTGTAATTGTTTTATGAGCCAAGTTAATTTCAACACTCCAAGATTTTATTTTGTCATACATTATCAAAAATGCTTCCTAACTGAGCTAGAAGTAACAATATTTTCAAGATAACCACCATGGTGGACTTATGGAGGTTTAGTTATTTTCATTTAGACAACTCCATGTCAAAATGACTTTGCTCTTAAGAGGAAAAGGTAAACAAGATTTTCAAGATGGCCACATGTTTAATTTAAGATCAAGAAAATATTGTAAGAAGTCTTTGAGTGAAAATGCCATGCTGACATGACCATTCATTGATTAGTTGTGAGAACAAGATTTCAAGCTGGACACTGTGGCAGATAAATTAGACCACATATCGGCACCATTTTCGTTTAGAAATAAGTAAACATCATAAGAAATCTTTTGGTGGAAACTACATATCTCTATGACTTTCCGTTCAGGAGGAGAAGCGATAACAAGATTTTCAAGATGGCACATGTGGCAACTATATTGAACGACAGATCGGCGCCATTTCTGTTTCGGACCAAGTAAACATCATAAACAATTTGTAGTGAAAACCCCATGTTGATGAAACCATCCATGTAAGAGGTGTATTGATAACAAATTGTTCAGAATGACCATCTTGGACCCCAGAACGGCACCATTTTCATTTGGGACCATCATGCATCATAAGAAGTCTTTTAGTAAAAACTCCGTGTTGATCTAACCATCCATTCAGGAGGAGTAGCGATAAGAAAGTTTCAAAATGGCTGCCGTGGTGGCCATACTGGACATCTAATCGGCACCATTTGTCATTCAGGACTAAATAACATCATGAGAAGTCTTTTAGTGAAAACCCCATATTTAGTGAAACCCCATTTGAATATGACCATCCATTTAAGAGGATTAGCGATAATAGCATTTTCAAGATGAGTGCCGTAGCGGCCATACTGGATGTCAGATCGGTACCATTTTCAATTACGACTAACTACGCATCATAAAAAGTCTTTCAGTGGAAATCCAATGTTGATCTGACCATCCATTCAGAAGTTGTAGCGATAACAACATTTTCAAGATGATCGCTGTGGAGGCCATACTGCATGTGCGAACAATGCCATTTTCTTAACGACTAACTAGGCCATAAGATGAATGTGTATGTATAGGTTCACGACAGTCCTCTAAGTAGTTTAGGATGGGTAGCGTTAACAAACTTGTGTAAACAGACAGATTGATATCGGACGACTGACCAAGACATAAGCTCTTCTGGTCTATGACCAGTTGAACTAAGAAAATCTCATGAAAGCATTCCACCGTATGAATCACGGAGAGTTCATTCGGAAAGAGAAGGGTATACGCCTTAAGGTACTTTACCTACCGCAGCTCAAATGCATTTATTTATTCATCAGCCATTGATGGAAGCTTTTGATTCTTGTTACTTGAGTCTGACGTGGTTTGCATGGTATTATACCATAAAGATTCTTATTTATGACCACACCCCAAAATAGTGACCCTAACTATAATGTACAAACCTATAAAAAAAACTGGAGCAACTGCAATGCTTGCCATCACAGATCTCCAAGCTTTCACACAGGTGACGCTTCCTGGTTTCGAATCATGATTTTTAATCAAGATTCCTTGTGTGATGGTTTAGAGGGATACATTTCGGTTCTTATAAACCAAAACAAATATGCATTTGTATACTAAAGTTGATTTCAAATGGCATCACGAATAGCATTCGCTGCTGCATAACAAAATCTAAAAATACAAACGGCATGATTAATGGTTGAAATGGGCTCCTTTTATCTACGGTCTGAGATAATGTTACATCTTTCCATCCTCTGTTGATACAAACAGTATGAATTTAAATTCACCCTCTAAGGATAAGCCACTCGTAATGTAAACGTGTACCACCGGGTAGCCATGGTTGGAGGTTTGTACAACCATAAAGGGATGAAGTTCCTTGACTGGTCTTGGGCTAATGTCTGCTGCATCATAATTTGCCAGCATCGTGATGCCTAACAAACAAAAAGAAAACATAAAGACGGCGAAAATTCCAATTTTCACTTATTAGTCAGGCAGGGATGATGCATTGAAATTACTGTCAAAATATGAATGTTCTTTTTGTCTTCTATTTACAAATTTGCCTATTTATGTACAGTTTCACTTGCCCAACAGTTAATTTCAGCTGTACGGGCTGGACGGTCCGTAAAATTGTCCTCTCCTACATAAATTGAATATCCCTTAGAAGCAAATAACAAAATTTTAAAAAATGTATAAATCCGAAAAAAAACTTAAAATGAGATACTGAAATGGGACACCACAGAATACAAGTTTTCCATACACCTAAAAGTTTCAGCTGTATTTGCAGCATGTTTACTATGACCCCAACAAGAACGTTGTCGAAGTCAGCAATCGTATCTCCAGCTCAGAGACTGCCTGAAGCACTGCATTATACTACAAGACAAAATGACTGGTGGTCTAAATGAAACTGGGGGTGTAAGATTATTTATCGATATGCTTATAGTCAGGTCATGACCATGATATTTAGTAAGATTTGTGGGAATCCATTTAAAACTGTAGGACTATCTGCGCTAAAGGGATTACATAGTACACTAAAGCAAGACACAGGAAGGGCAATAACGCTAACAAAAATGCGAGAGCAATGTCATTTGTCCATATGCGCATGCTCAGGTCATGATCATAGAATTTACAAAGGTTCCTGGCAATACATCAAACACTGCAGGACTAGGTGCATTAATGATTGCAAGATGGAAGAACGGATGGACACTAGGCGATGCGTCCATTTGCTAGTGTCAGATTTCGAGTCCATCACGAGAAAGACAGCAAAGTAAGTATATCAGTGACACTTAAATATGTGGAGGAATGTCGATATTTGTTGCCAAGTATGTGATAGTCCTGAAAATGTGACCTCTCGTTCTCCTGTCAGTAGAGTTGGAAACACGCTACTCAAAGCAGTTGTTAGGCAGTAAGACCCATCCACCCACCCACCCCAAAAAAATATCGGTTGATGTGTCTTACGTTGTGGGACTATGGAACTACATGTACATCAAAGAGACGCTACTCCGTCTGGTAACTGCGAATGTCGTGTGTCGTTTGATTCACCCATTTTTATCCAGTTTTGTTTGTTTCTTCATTATGTTTGAGAATGCTTTACTATAAAACATTCTGAACTTTAAAAGATTTTATTCAGTTAAGCATTGTGCATTCCCTCAGATAACATTTTTGGACAAAAGCGTTTCTCAACCAATTCAAATAGTCACATCGATAAGAAATAACTCTTATAAAAAGTGTGGGAACAAACTGCTTTTTGGAGAAGGGCATCTTCAGGTATTGACCGTAATATTTACAATGTTTCATCGCAATCTATAAAAAATTAGGGGACTATTTCTAACGAGATTGAGTCAGATACTGCATTAAGGTACAAGACAAAAAGGGCAATAGCTCTGAAAAACTGTGGAAGCTCATTGATTTGTGCGACGACTCTTCGGATGAGGACCATAACGCAGGGATTGACTGACAAAACAGATACTATATATATATATATATATATATATATATATATATATATATATATATATATATATATATATATATATATATATATATATATATATATATATATATATATATATATATACACCACATACATTAAAACTAACATGGCATTTAAAGTGTTGGTATAAAGCAATTTGATATACCAATACTATTGGTATATCAAACTGTGATCTGCCCATGGCGCAATATACGCATATATAAACATTCTAGCGAACGTCTGCAGTTGATTCTAGATCAATGATGAATTTCCACATTTTAATCATTAGTGACGTATGAAAATAACGATAAAAGGTATTAATAATCCTCGTTTTCTAAATGAATTTAATATGGTACACATTTTCATCACAATCCTTTCTGATTTTTGTTCCCCCTCCACTCTCATGCATAACGGACAAACTATGCAGAAATGTGGAGTCAGAGAGAAAATGAATTTGGGCTGGATTGAAACCTTGAAATAGAAATTACACCAAGTAACCTACAAGAATATGGTTCGTCGTAACGATACGTGTGTGTGTCCATGGATTAAAGTCGCCTATGCACTGAGTGCTTCGCGACTGATTATAGCCCCGGGCTAGGCCCTTGGCCCCAGGCTGGGCGTGTGCACTTTCCTTGGGATTTATCTAGTGTTTGTCAATGATACAAAATTGCAAACCAGGTCGCCATTATAAATTCCTCGGTTACGTGGTACACATACTGTGATGTATTTAATGTTATGTTTTGTCGTTCTTTCTCAACATACTATAATTTTCTAAAAATCGATTATTATTAGTTAAATATGAAAATGTCCAAAAAGCCCCCCCCCCCCCCCTTGACCATCGTAGCAAGATACGGGCTAATATCTATGAAATGACGAACGTAGAGGATTTTCATTTGTGTCATCCCACGATATCTCTGGACTTATGAATGATGGTAAAAGTTAAGTCAAACCGACCAAAGGGTGTGTGTGTGTGTGTGTGTGTGTGTGTGTGTGTGTGTGTGTGTGATCTTTCATGTTCATATCATCAGTATGTATTATATTCATTTAATCAATGTGAAGAAAATAGAAACTTAAAAAGAAAACAATCAAGTTATCAATATGCAAGGTAATTGTGAATAGCCACAAAAGGCATAGAACTGCATTTTGTAGCGGACACACTCGGGGATGTGAGGAGTTCATTCACTCGGTCAATACACAGCTGCCTGTCGTAAATCTGAACTCCGTTTAAATGGCAAATATATGTAGTTGTATGTGATACAAATAAAATATATGTACAGTATGTACGCTGTATCAATGATATACCACTCGTTGTATAAATATATAATCCCGTCTCTGTAGACGTAGACGCTTTCATTTTTTGGGGCAATTTATATGCCTAGTGTAAAGAGACAAGTAAATATAGCCTTCAAAAAGCTCATCTACATTTGTGGGCGATTCACGTGCCCAGTGTAAAAGGATCATCTACATTTTTCGTCAGTTCACATACCCAGTGTAAAGAAGGAACAATGTCAAATGATGGCTCAGAAAGCATCTCTTTTTGGAAACAAAACTTAACAAAAAATTTAAAAAACTCAACCAGTCAATCTATGAGGGTATGTGGGGAGAGGCCTGAAATTTTCCGTTATGTCGAAATGGTCTCGTTCCCTATTACAGACATACAATTATTCAAGAAGGAATGTAGGATATATGTATAAATAGGGAACCAACACATTTGTTCCCAGCAAAGTAACGGCAGTTTTTCTTTAAAAAAAATATCCCCTCCCCTCGCCATGATAAAATGATTGGTGCGTGTAAGCACGTTAAAGGGGTTGAACGATTCTTCTCTTGTGAAGAACATCTGAACATAAATAACTCTGATACAATCAACAGATCCCATTACCTTTAAACCCCAATACTTCTACGTTAATGGCACGGTTATAGTATAAAGTTACTCAGATAAAAGCATCAAAGACATTGGGAAAATTATACATTTCCCAATTCTCATGGGTTGTAGAGTCAAAGGTAAGCCTTTCTTTTCTATTTGTAGGCTCTATTAGTTTTCATCCATCCATGGTTTGCAGCTTTCTGCTGGTACTATTTGAGTTTTAGGCATAAACCACTCTACCGTATGCCACCATATGCATAAATCACTCTACCCTATGACACCATAGGTATAAACCACTCTACCCTATGGCACCATAGGTATAAACCACTCTACCCTATGCCACCACATGTATAAACCACTCCACCCCCTGGCACTATAGGCATAAACCACTCTACCCTATGGTACCATAGGTATAAACCACTCCTGTCTAACCGTTTCACCACAGCTAGACTGATCCTGTATAACAGCTTCACCACAGCTGGACTAATCCTGTCTAACCGCTTGACCCCGGTGGAGAGCTCCAAATATAATGCCCATCTCGCAGATGGTTAACATTTGGGCTACCAGTCAACCAGGTTTTGTGTATTTCTATCCAGCAGTTTAGGAGGAAAAAGTAGTTCTCGACAGACGGATGCACGGACTGAAGTATGGTATTACGGTATCCCCGACAGTTTTCACGTATAGTAATGCAGCAAAGAAGTTGCAATAAGTCACACTGCAATTAAAATATAATATTTCCACTAGGTATCATTATGCTGTGTTACAGCTCTACTGGGACATTGAATATGTACCCTGTTAAAGTTCTGCAGGGGCATTGAAAAACACATTTTTGCACTGTTACAGCTCTACTGGGGCACTGAATACACAAATTTATGCACCGTTACAGCTCAGCTGGGACATTAAAAAATAGATTTATGCACTGTTACTGCTCTATTGGGACAATGAATACACAGTTATGCACTGTTACAGCTCTACTGGGACACAGAATACACAGATTTATGCACTGTTACAGCTCTACTGGGACACTGAATACGCAGATTTATGCACAAAATACATCATTACTGCAAAATGCTACATTCTTTCAATTTATTCATAATGACCAAAAATTATACCAATATGAACAATATGTTTGAACAAAGTCCATTTTCACAGATACGACTGGTTGTTGTTGTTGTTGATTTGTTTTTAATTTCTCATTCTGAGCCTATCCCTACTACTATGGCAGAACAATACGTGATGCTTGGCAAACAGTAAATGGGCTGTAAGTCACGAAAACTCCTCATAGGCGTCAGTCCTCTGGACAAACCGATTTCCATGCAAATTAAAAAACGTTTACCATTTTAAGCGATATAACATCCTATAAAAAAGAACATTATTATGGAGTTGGATTGAGGATGTACCGAAATATACTCACGTATAAGTCGAGTAAAACTGCAAACGACAAAGACCCTGATCTTCCGTAGCATAGTGCGCCTGCCGATCGGGGTATATATTGTTTGTTCCACAGATTACTCCTAACAAACTGCACAGACCCAGATCTGATGGCGCGTAATGAGCCGGCAGATCTGGGTCTGTGCAGTTGCAGTTGGATTCATCTTACAAGAGAGTAAAGGCTGTGTATATACTAATAAATCAGTTCATCTTCCACCAAGAAATGCCAAAAAAAATATTAACGTACCACCCCACCCCACCACCCCCATTACAGGCATTGTACAAGAAGCTGATATGTTTAATGGACAGTTTGGGCATTTGCCATTATTCTTTCAGATAAACTGTATACTTTCTGATAAAATGAGGATCTGTTCACTTATATTAATCTAAAAGTGATTTTGTATCTCCACAGGTATTGCTATAAATAACCTTAACATCGACTTATCGACTTTAACATTCGAGAATAACGATATAAATTGTTCATTAATTCAGTGTGATATATGTTTTATAGATATGAAAAATGAAAAGTGAAATTATCAGTTAAAGTTTCACCTTTTCCGAACATACAATTGTAGGGTTACTTATTAATGTTCTGAAAATGCTTTTTTTTTATATCAATGCACCTCGAAGATTCAGGGGTGTCATTAGAAACTGGAGTGTGAGGATTTTCCCTTGCTAATTCGGTCTCTAACCAAGGCTACATCGATCGAAACTGTTGATTTCTGATAGTGTTCTTAGCCTCGAATTCAGTATCAGTCCATTATCTTCAAGTACCTTCCTTATTAAAACAAAAACAGGTTTCCCTCGAATGGACTGACGCTCAGCTGGGTTAATGAATTTCCAGGAACTCTAGATAACACTATTTCTTTCTTTAAAATGCAGGGAGTTGAAACCATCCCAAATATTCTTCAGCGATAACTAGAGTATCAAATTAACTGTTGGGGTGGAAATACCGGATGTCCGACTGAAGCAATTTTAATTTAGGAAAACGTAGACACTATTAGAAGTTTCTTGGTGAAAATCCCATGTCATAATGATCATAAGTTCAGTTGGAGTAGTGACAACGAGATATTCAAGATAGCTGTCATGGCAATCGTATTGGATGTATGACTGGCACCATTTTCATTTAGGACCAGCTAGGTATCATAAAAGTCGATTGGTGAGAAGTAAACTCCACGTTGAAATTGCCATCCATCTGGAATGAGTAGAGATAGCAATATTTTCAAGATAGCCACCAGGGTGGTTATATTGGGGGGTTAGTCGTTTTCGTTTAGGACCGACTAGATAACATAAGAAGTCTTTCGACGAAAACTTCGAGTTGAAATGACTTTCTGTTCAAGAGGATTAGTGAAAAGAACACGTTAAAGATGGCCCTATATTGGACTTCAGATCAGCACAATTTTGATATAGGATCAACTCAACATTTTTAGAATCAATTCAATGAAAAACCTATGCTGATATATGACCATCCATTGATGCGAATTACTGAGAAAAATTTCAGGTTGACAACTGTGGCAGCCATATTAGACCTCAGATTGGCAGGGCCAACTAGATGTCATAAGAAGTCTTCTGATGAAAACACCATGTCAGTAAAACTTTCAATTCAGGTGGAGTAGCGATAAATAGATTTTCAAGATGGCCGCTGTGGACGCCATATTGGATGTGAGAACAGCACCATGTTCATTTAGGACCATCTAGACCATGGGATGTATGTGCATATTGTCTTGGCAATGCTCTAGGTAGTTTAGGAGGAGTACCGATAACAAACGTGTGCTAACCGACGGAGGGACGGTGGACGAAAGGCCATCCCATGAGCTCTTCTGGTCTACGACTAGTAGAGCTAATACGTGATATTCCTGAAGACAAGCAAACATCAACTGATAACACCGAATATAAAACAAACATGTTCAATGAAGAGGCTACCTAACTGGTTTGGTAGATTGAGGGGTGGGGTGCTTTTTAACTATATATCAGTTTATTTGCATTTATTTTCATTAATGAAACGTACTTCAGCAACGAAATGGCGTTTTTATTTGTCAGGTTTTAAATCTGTGTGTGTGTGTGTGTGTGTGTGTGTGTGTGTGATCAACCTTCACCTTCTTGACTGGAACGAACATTTTGAATTTGAAATAGAGAAAGTTATAAATGAAAAGTAAGTCGTACTAGGCGACAGTTAAAGCAACCTCCAAAATGAACAAATAAAGAAACATTGGCTGGATTTTGTTGAACCTTCTAGGATTTCGCAATTAGTCAATGAAACAACTAGGATAACATTCAATTCAAAAACGCTCATGGACCACATAAAAACCAATAAGCCAGAAAAAATATTTAAATAATTTCTCTCCCAACTCTTGGTTTATTCGGGAATCAGTTTGCAATATCTCTCAACAGAAAACATCACAGCAATATAGAAGAAAAGAATGTAAATAAATCTATCACGCACAGGTCTTTTAAAACTTTCAATAAAGAAAATTTCTTTAAGGATTTGGAGTGAATCCCTTGTGATACTATTTTAGGATCCTGCTGATATATCAGGCATTTGGTCAGATCTAATTTGGGAAGTTGTTAATAAACATGTATCTTTGAAGATGCACAGTAAAGGAGGATCGTCATCAAAGAAATTTTAAATATCATGAAAAGACGAGACCACATGAATGAAGAGGAATATAAAATCTGGATATATAAAGTAAGCAAAATGAATAAACAAACAAAGCGAAACCACTACCACAAAAATCTAAACAGCCCCAAAACTATCTGTAAAAGTTTGACGGAGTTTGGAGCAGGAAAGTACAAAAGTAAGACAGATATATTATAAATAATTGATGCTGATAACTATGTTCATGATTCAAATAACATTGCAAATATTTTAAATGAATTCTCTTTAAATATTGCTTCTAAAATTACAGAACATAAGTTACGCTCTGATTAAAACGTATTTGTTGACAAAACTTCCAAATGATACTAAATTTGAAAATAAGGAAATGAGTTCTGGGTATGTTCTGAATTCCCTAAAACATATGGATATTTCTAAATCTATAGGACATGACATGATAAGTCCAAGACTTCTTAAGGCAGCGGCATCTGCTATTGCTGATAATATTACCTTTCAATGTCATCACAGATTGAGAACAAATGAATTTCCACCAATTTTGGAAACCTGCCAATATAACACCACTATATAAAACAGGATCAAAAGTGGATGTAGGCAACTATAGACCAATATTAGTTCTTCCATTCCTTTCCAAATTACTAGATAAGCATGCACACAGTTCTTTTATGACACGTCTTTAATAATCACGATCTACTTCATGAAAGTCAACGTGGTTTTGAAAAATATAATTGCTGTTATAAAACTGCAGGAGGCTGAAAGCCTCAGATGAAGGCAGGTTAGTTGGTGCCATAATTTACGGTGCCTCATCATAGAAGACGCAGTCTCATCAGCTGACATGTATCCTCGTGACACTGCCTTGTCTGATGTTGAACAAAATCAAGCTGAATTTGAGAAAAGGCTTCAGGCTGTTCTCAGCAGATTTCAAATATTGTGAAAAGAATGGTATGGTTCTCAATATGGATGAAAGAAAACTCTTGCTGATAACTATAAGGCTGAAAAGAGCAAGCTTGCAGACTGATATAATATTGATCTAAAAAAGATTTGTTTGGATAAAACTCTTGCAATATTTGTAGACAACACCTTGCAATGGCTTCATCACACAAATAACGCTTCACAGAAAATACATTCTTATCTCTGTCTCGAAAAGAAAATCAATGCCTTCATTCCGTGACAGTATATAGCAATTGTATACAAACATGCGAGTACTGTAATAGAATTTGAGGGGAACGCATATGTTACAAATACGAGAACAAATAATAGACTCCAGGAAAGGGAATGTAAATTAATTCTTCATCAGCAAGTAGATAATGTAAAAAAAAAAAATGCAATGCATACAATCAAAGTATTACCAACGCATGATGATGTTCGTCCTTCGGTCTCGAAGACGACCATGACTTCAGATCTGGGCTGGTCTGTGAGTGCGCAGATGGCTGATGAGGCCAATCTGTGCTCTGAAGAGTCTACGGCAATGAGGACATGAAATTGCTTGGGGCTGGATGGACTGAAGGTCGGCGCTGGCTCTGCTCTTCCTCTGCTGACGTTTCTGCTTGGCCTCGTTGATCCGGTGCTCTTCAAATGCAGCTGCGCCTGAGTTGATCTGGTGACGCCAGGCAGCGCGGTCTTCGGCAAGCTGCTCCCAGCTGTCTGGGTCAATGCCACAGGACTTCATGGAGGCTTTGAGCGTGTCCTTGAACCGTTTCTTTTGGCCTCCTCGGGAACGCTTGCCTTCAGCGAGTTCCCCATAGAACAGTCTCTTTGGGAGGCGCTCATCAGGCATACGGCAGACATGACCAGCCCAGCGGAGTTATGACCTTCTGAGCATAGCATGGACGCTTGTCATCTCTGCTCTCTGGAGGACTTCTGTGTCAGGAGTCTTGTCCTACCATTTGATGTGGAGCAGTTTTCTGAGGCAGCGCATGTGGAAGGAGTTCAGCTGTTTTGCATGGCGACTGTACACCGTCCATGTCTCACAGGCGTACAAGAGGGAGGACAGTATTACTGCGCGGTACACCTTGAGCTTGGTTGGCAGGCTGATTCCTCTTCTGTTCCACACAGTATTGTGAAGTCTGCCGAAGGCTGCACTTGCACGAGCAATCGATGGAGATTGTGCGCGTCAGGGTGCTGCCAAGGTAGATGAACTTGTCAGCAACAGCGAGCTTCTGTCCATTGACGGTAATGCTGGGTTCGGTGTAGGGCACTGAGGGTGCAGGCTGGTACATGATTTCGGTCTACTTCGTACTTATTGTGAGTCCGAAGTCTGTGCAGGCTTTGGAGAACCGATCCATACTTTCTTGCATGTCAGACTGAGTACCAGCATTCAAAATACAGTCGTCAGCAAAGAGGAAGTCGCGGATGGTGTCTTCCTGGACTTTGGTCTTAGCCTGCAGTCTTCTCAGGTTGAAGATGTTCCCATCAGTCCTGAACCGGATGTCGATGCCAATGTCATCCTCACGGAAAGTATCGGTCAGCATCGCTGTGAACATCATGCTGAACAGGGTCGGGGCAAGAACACAGCCCTACTTGACACCGTTTGTCACTGGAAAGGGCAGGGAGAACTCTCCATCATCCTGTACTCTGGCGAGCATGCCATCGTGGAACAGTCTGACCATGGTGATGAACTTCTCAGGGCATCCGAACTTTGCCATGATCCTCCACAGACCTTCACGACTCACAGTGTCAAAAGCCTTTGTGAGGTCCACAAAAGTGGTATAGAGGCTGACGTTCTGCTCTTGGCATTTCTCCTGGAGTTGCCTGGTTGCGAAGATCATGTCCACGGTGCCTCGATCCTGCCTGAAGCCGCACTGACTCTCTGGTAGCAAGCCTTGCTCCGAGTTGACGGTCAGTCGATTTAGCAGAATTTTGGCCAGTATTTTCCCTGCGATGGATAATAGGGAGATGCCACGGTGGTTGTCGCATGCTTGACGATTCCCCTTCCGCTTGTAGAGGTGGACAATAGAGGTGTCTTTGAACTCCTGTGGAATCATCTCCTGGTTCCACACAGACTGGAAGAGGTCAGTAAGCTTCTGCGTCACTCGGGGACTACCAGCTGCGTAGACTTCCGCTGGGATGGAGTCAGAACCCGGGGCTTTGCCACTGGATAGACTTTTAATTGCCTTCTCTACTTCTGTGAAACTTGGCGAATCCGAGAGGGAAGCGTTGGTTAGGACCTGGGGCAGGCGAGCGATGGCTTCAGCTTTGATGGAGGAAGGACGGTTGAGGACACTGTCGAAGTGTTCTGCCCAGCGCTTGAGAATGTCTTCCTTGTCAATGATCAGCGTGTTCCCATCTGCACTGAGGAGGGGGGAAGATCCTGATTTAGTGGGACCGTAGATTGTCTTGAGCGCCTCGTAGAACCTCTTCATGTCATTGCGGTCTGCATACGACTGGATCTCGTCCGCCTTCTTGCTCAGCCATGTGTCCTGCATCTGTCGGAGCTCTCTCTCTGCACTGTTCTTCTGATACTGGCGAATGCAGCTTTCTTAGATGTGGAGTTCGGGTCATTTAGCAGCGCTCTGTGTGTGCGGTGTTTTTCGTCGAGCAGTTCTTGAATGCGATCATCGTTATCATCGAACCAGTCCTGGTGCTTGCGCGTAGTAGGGCCTACCACATCGGCGGTGGTGGAGTAGACAACATCCCGAAGGGACGCCCAATCAGACTCTACATCATGCGAGCCTAGAGTGATGGCTTCTAGCTTGTTGTCTAGTTCGTCTGCAAGGGACTGCTCCACTGAATCGTTTTTCAGCTTGGAGACGTTCAGTCGCTTCAGCGTCTTGCTTCCTTGAGGACGTCTAGGAGGGGCTGTATCCTGATGTTAAGTTTGGAGATGATCAGCCTATGGTCAGTCCAGCACTCGGCTCCACACATAGCCTTTGTCACTCTGACGCCCTGCCTGTCTTTCTGTCGCACTATGACGTAGTCGAGCAGATGCCAGTGCTTGGAGCGTGGGTGCATCCATGACGTCTTGTTGCGAAGTGGTAGGCGGAAGACAGAGTTAGTGATGAGCAGTTCATGCGCTGCACAAGTTTCTAGCAGTAGGAGGCCATTGCTGTTACAGCTGCCAATCCCATTTTTTCCTTGCACTCCTTCCCATGAGGTGTGATCTGCGCCAACCCGGGCGTTAAAGTCACCAAGGATGATGAGTTTATCTGTTCTGGGCACGGCAGCAATAGTGGATCTCAGTTCATCATAGAACTTGTCCTTGATCTCATCAGGGTTTGTCAGTGTTGGGGCGTAGGCGCTGACTAGTGTGGCATATCGCGTTCTTGGGAGCGGCAGTCGAACGGTCATCAGACGATCGTTGATGCCTTTAGGTGGGCCGACTGTCTTGTTGACCAGGTTGGACTTGATGGCAAACCCAACTCCAGCCTCGCGACGTTCTTCCACGCTGCGTCCAATCCAAAAGAAGGTGTAGCCTGCATTTACCTCTGACAGTTGACCTTCTTCGGCAAATCGGGTCTCGCTGAGTGCTGCGATCTGGACTTTGTACCTGTTCAGCTCTCTGGCAATCAAAGCAGTCCGTCTTTCAGGCCTTTCAGTCCCGGCACGATCCATGAGTGTGCGCACGTTCCATGCACCTAAGGTGAGAGTTGTCACCTTGATCTGATTCTTTGTTTTCTTACCGCTGGAGTGGGATCCCCGCCAGCTGCGGTAAGCTGGTCAGGGTAAGATGAAGTAGACAATGTTTAGGACACCTTTTCTAGTCCCTTCCTCTTGCTGTGGAGGCGAGCAGTGTAGTCCTGAAGAGGGCTGCTCGGACGCTCAGGTGGCTGCCGAACTCCCATGCTACTTCGGTCATAGGAAGACGACCCTATAGCCTGAGCCGCCTGCGTGCAGGGTTGTTACTACGGCTGCCAGTGAATCCACACCTGCCGCTTCGCCACTTCCCCGTCGCCGCAGGACTTGCAGGATGATGGAATGGGATAATGATCTGGTGAAGTCATGACTTGCGCGTGAGAATTGGATTTCAGTGAGGAGGAGTTGCGCACTCGTCGACCTCACTCTCTCGTCTCCCCATATCTGGGTCCAGTGGCAAGACAGAGTCAGACGGCTGGAGATGGGGGGGGTGCAGTGGATGGCCAGCAGTGTCTAATGGTGTCTCACTGTGCCCTAGTCGCGTTCCACGTCGCTTGCTGTAACCGCCTTTCTGCCCGTTGACCAGCTGGTGGTTCCTCCGCGCAGTCCGCCGGGTCCAGTCTTCACATGCTCAGGTAGACAAACCTAGATCACCGATGGTTTAAGACCCGACGGCTACCAACGCATGATACAATATCATTGAAAAAGGCCAAATTGATATACAAGACGACTACAAAATCGGCCACATTTACCTGAACACAATCTTCCAACAAAGAGAATCTACAGGTACCCAAAATCTAAGATCATTATATGGTCACAATTTCAAAATACCCAAGGAGACAAAGGAACTGTTCAAACACATCGTTCCCTTACTAGGTGCTCTTGTTTGGAATAATACTTCAAATGATATTAAATGGGCTCCAAGTATCTCTTCCTTCCACAACAGGTGGACTAGATGGGTAGTAGTAGTAGTAGTAGTGTGAGTGCGCGTGCGTGCGTGTGTGTTTGCTCTGAAAGGTCTCTGACAGGTTGCAACTGAGGAACGTTTTCAGAATCGTTTATTTTCGCCAGTTAATTGCATTTTAAGCTGGCAGGGGACAGTTTCGTTAATTGGCCCCTGGCAAATTTCTTAATTTACGGCTATGTTGCGACTTTTTGAGCTATTATTGTTAATAATTTAAAGATATAGACATTTAATCCTGAAAGGCCCTTATAACACAATATTTCACATAATAACAAGACAACTTTATAATCTGCTTACTAGGCAAGAAAATCTTTCTTTAACAAGCTAATACCAACTCAAATGAGTTTATCAACATCTATTGTAGACGACAGCCCACCTTATTTACTTAAATTTTTGGTTGCTCAAGAGCATTTATGTTATCATGTCGAGTTCTTTCATCTTCTCAGTCTGAACATCCTAAGCCTGTTCCATCACATGGTACAAAAAAGAGTTAGCATGAAAATAGTAGCAATTTTTAACTGTCTCCAACCCAGAGGATGCTACTGCGTCATAATGACAAGGGTTGGCAATCACCAGAATTTCCCCGTATTGTGATTCACGACAATGTATTGCGATAAGTCTAGCAATATATTGGGAAAATCTACAAAAAGTTACCGCTCCAGTGGACTAGTGGTTAGAGCGTCCGCATCGGATGCGGGAGGTCGCGACTTCCAACTCCAGCTGAGTCATAACAAAGACTTATGAAAATGGTACTAACAGCTGCCTCGCTAGGCTATCAGCTTTAAGAGATCAGTAGTATGCCTCTTCGGCTGGTGTGAGGATAATGTGACTGGGTGGGACATGATGCCACGTGTCTGCGGTATCATGCCCATGTGCTAGACATCAATATAAACTGCCACACTGCAGACATCGTAGCGATATGACTGAAAATTGTTAAAGCTACGTTAAAAATCCAAATCACACACACACACACACACACACACACACACACACACACACACACACACACAGAGTGAAAAATGACGTTAAAGTGTGAAAAGGAAGTAAACGTTTCAGATAACTTTAGCACTTTTAAATCCATTGACAGTGGTACAGATCCTTTGGATCCGTACGGCATGGAATAAGACACTCCCGCCCCCACGAGTCTCCCAACTATGGGTAATATAGTGTGATGATTGCACATCATCACTGGGCGGAAGCCTTCCTCGATGAAGTCAACGGCCAGGGCGGAATGACTCCAAGATGAGCTCAACGACCATGTGCTCAGGACCAGGGCGTGCCACATTATATCAGTGGATTTCGGCTGTGGTCATCCAGTCTGGAGAGGGATGGGCTCCGCCAGGCTGTATCTTGCCCTTGACACACCACATGAAGACAACTAACAATTCTTCCATACCGGATCGGTCGCAGCCCGGGTCAACAATGACCGCGCCTTCCACTGCACATCAGGAAGGAGGTGACAAGTATGCTACTGGTGCCCCCACTACCACGATTCGTGGGAGAGACAACATCATCATCGGTACATGGAACGTTAGAACACTGAGAGCAGTGGGAAAGTTGAAAGAACTAACACATGAGTTGGAGAGGTACAACTGGAACATTATTGGTCTCTGCGAAGTGCGCTGGAAAAAATTTGGCGAAATAACAACAGATGAAGGGCATAAGCTCTACTTTAGCGGAAGAGGGGTGTAATGGAGCAAATTTTTCTGTCGATCTCTGTAGAACACATTTAGTTGGACACGCGTACGATTAATGAGATTTATGGAGTTCTGCGCACGTTTAAATTGCCATAATGCACGGATTGGTACAGTCTCTGTCACGAGTTTAGCGATTTTTGATTAAGGTTACGTTTGTTTAAACTGATCAGGAAAGAGGTCAATTTCTGATCGGTATGGAAAACTGTCATTACTGAAAGTTACCAGGAATCAGTTGGGTAATCAAGGTTTTTCAGACGAACTGCATTGTTTCAGCAAGTTCGGGCGGGAAATGTATTTCATCCAGATTGGTCACGCTGTGAAGGGGGCGTGGTTTCACATGAAAACTCTTCAGTTTAAATGTGCAAATAGCAAATTTGAAAATCAGTCTACGCTTTTTTCTGCAAGAGAACAAATGTAAATAGACTCCGAGTGGGTTAACAAGTAAACTCACTCGTAGAAATCATCCAGGGGAAGCAATTGTCTGGAAAAATTGACAGACACGTTCTGGAAGTGAGAGCTTGGGAAAACAAGGTATTTGAAACAATCTTATATAATTCATTGATACTACTATGATGATTTGTTTGATTTATTTCCTTGTATTTGCATGGATTTATTTGTTTAAGCCGTAGATTTAATTTCTTGATATGGTATACCTGTGTTGAGTTCGTTTATCTGAGTCCGTACGATGATATTTTTCTTTATATAAACATTGACGACTTGTTTGAACGTATAGTCTCGTTTATTATAGGAAATTATGTATCTAGAAATTCATGCCTTATTTTAGTTGAGATGCGAGAACCCGTGTGAATTTTCCGACCTATATATGAGTTCACGTATGATAACCACTTGATTGTCGTTATAAATACCGCAGTGCAAGGAATTTCATTGATTTGTGTAACTGAGACTAGCCTGGAACTAATGTCTCGGTGGGAGGTTGAAATAGCCATTAGTTGACCATTAATTTTGTGAAACTAGGTTGTTACGGTCTGTCATGGCCAGTTAGACTAGATAGCCGTAGAATCTGTTTGAAGTAGGGTAGAATTTATCTGACATAATGGGGTGGGGGGGAGGGTATTGATCTATTCCCCCAGTATAATGTGACGGAAGATTTAGGATGCTTATTTTTGTTATTTTGGAAGGCGAGATAGCTCTACGTATTACGTATTACGAACCCAAAGTAGACACAAAGTTGGAAGGAGCGAAAGAGGCGAGGCACCTGTGAATTTGGAAAAGGAAGTCAAAAGTGGAGAAGACCCAGACTTACCGGCACAAGGAAGTCAAAAGTGGAGAAGACCCAAACTTACCGGCACAAGGAAGTCAAAAGGGATAATCGCTGTGGAATTTGGACTGAATCAAGACCATCAGGTTATGAAACTGTGCAAGGCAATGTTTTCGATATATTTCACTTGATCTAATGATGATTTAAATTCTATCGCTTAACAGATCGGCTATTGGTATCATCATTTCTTTGTATTTGAAAATTCTTGGAAGAAATTAAGTCAAAAAGAAAGAAGTGTATCTTTCAATCGTAATGTATTATTACTTTTGTTTATGAACTTTATTGTTAGAAATTTTGATTAAATTTTGTCTTTATTTGTAACGGGGTCTCGAGTTATTCTGTTCTATATACCTGCTCAGCTCTTTATCTATTCCACCGGTAAATTTCACAATTTCTATTGAAATTTACTCGTTCCGGGCAAATTACACCGTCGGCGATCACCTCTAGATAACGATAACCAAAACCCATAACACCCACCCCAACAAAGCCGGGAGGGGAGTTCTGACAAGGGGACAAATACAGCCATGGCGTTGGATTTCTTGTCCACAAGGGCATTGTGAACAGCGTTATGGGTTGCTGCCCAGTCTCAAGCAGGCTCATTACCATCCGCTTGAGGGCGACTCCCTTCAACATCACAATCATACAGGCCTATGCACCGACATCTGACTATGATGACAACGAACTGGAGAATTTTTATAACCAACAGGAAGATGTCATTGACAACTCACCCAAGAAGGACATCCTGTTTGTACAAGGAGACTGGAAAGCATAGGTGGAAGTTGATTCACAGACAAACTGGCAAAGCACCTGTGGAACCTTCTGCAATGCAGAAACAAATGAAAGAGGACTCAGGCTCTAGGAGTTTGCTGCCGTCAACTATCTTGTGCTAGCCAACACATTCGGCCCTCACAAAGCATCTAGAAGATGGACTTGGCACAGTCCAGATGGACAACATCACAACCAGACTGACTACATCTAGGTGAAAAAAAGACTCTGCAAAGGGCTGAATATCGCCAGAACACGAAGTTTTCCAGGAGCAGATACTGGAAATGACGATGATTTATTAATGACAACGTTTCGCCTCCACCTGAAATAATCAAAAAACCTAACCAACCAAGAACCAGATTTGACCTTGAAAAATTTAAAGATCCAAAAGTCACAGAAGCCTTCCAAGCAATGATAGGTGGTAAATTTGCAACTTTGATACCCCTGGACAACCAACACACTGACCTAGAGTCCAACAACCACATTCAACACAGCTGTGACTAGCACAGCTAGCGAGATCATTGGCAAATATCGTCGAACAAAGAAACCTTGGGTCACGACAGATGTCCTTGACCCATACGACAAAAGAAGAGAACTGAAAAAGGGAAAATGAGATAATTAAGGAGCTAGAAATTACAGAGAGATAAACAATATGATCAGGAAAAGCATGATAAAGGTAAAGGGATCCTAGATAGAAAGACAGTGCTGCAAAATCGAAGACAGTCTGAGTAGAAGTGACAGCAAAATGGCATGTCAGCTTGTGAAGGAACTCACAACCCATAAACAAGGGAAAACTACCATAATCCAAGACAAAACAGGAAAATGCCTCACAGAAGATGAAGAGATCCTCAAGCGATGGACAGAATACTGCTCAGAATTGTACAGTCATAAGACCCAAGGAGATCCAGCAGTAATAAATTGCCTTCTGGCAGAAGAAATTGATAACAACCCCATTCTTCGTGAAAAAGTAGAAATTGCAGTTAGGTCACTAAAGAAAGGAAAGTCAGCCGGCATTGACAACATACCAGCAGATCTCATTCAAGCAGTAGGAGAAGAGATAATCACATTCCTAACAACAATCTGCAACAAGATATGGCAGACAGAAAAATGGCCCACCACATGGACTCAGTCCTTGGTCATCGTGCTCCCCAAGAAAGGAAACCTACAGCTGTGCCAAAACTACAGAACCATCAGTTTGATCAGTCACCAGAGCAAAGTCATGCTGAAGATAATTCTCAACAGACTAAAGCCTCAAGCAGAGAAAATTATTGCTGAAGACAAGACAGGCTTCCGAGCAAGAAGGAGCACCACAGAACAAATCTTCCATCTCAGCCACTTTTGCGAGAAATACCTTCAGCACCAGCAGAATCTATACCACGTCTTTATAGATTTCAAAAAGACCTCTGATAGGGTATGGAATGCAGCCTTATGGGCAACTATGAGAAAGTACAACAACAGCTCAAACCTGGTGCAGGTTGTTGAGCACCTCTATGACGAAGCCACCAGTGCTGTCCTCATCAATGGCAGCAGAGGAGATTGGTTTCTAACACCAGTTGGAGTCAGACAGGGATGTATACTATCGCCTGCACTCTTCAACATTTTCCTGGAAAGGATCATGGAGGATGCCTTGCATGACCACAAGGGCACTGTCAGCATCGGTGGAAGAACATTCACAAACCTTCGCTTCGCAGATGATATTGATGGTTTAGCAGGAGATGAAAAAGAACTGACTGATTTGGTTGAACGCCTCGACACAACCTCCACAGCATACGGTATGGAGATTAGCGCCGAAAAAACCAACCTGATGACAAACAACACCAGTGGCATCAGTGCAGAAATAAAGGTCAGTGGACAGAAGCTGGAAAGAGTCACAATCTTTAAATACTCGCGATCAATTATCACAGACGAGAGCTCCAAACCTGAACTACTTTGCAGGATTGCCCAGACAACAGCAACAATAACAAGGTTGAGACCAATATGGATAGATACCAACATTGCTTTTGGTTCCAAAATAAGGGTGATGCTCTTGATTGTCATATCTATCTTTCTGTATGCTTGTGAAACATGGACGCTCACATCAGATCTACAAAGAAGGATTCAAACCTTTGAAATGAGATGCTACCGCAAGATCTTGAGCATCTCATACATTGACCATGTAACCAACGAAGAAGTCCACAACAGGATCCAACGAGCCATCGGATCCTAAGAAGACTTCTTGACCGCTGTAAAAAGCGCAAACTGAAGTGGTACGGTCATGTCTCAAGATCGTCTGGACTGGCAGAAACAATCTTGCAAGGCACAGTGCGAGGGTGCAGAAGAAGAGGCAGACAGAAAAGGAGGTGGGAAGACAACACTAAGGAGTGGACAGGCATGGGATTTGGTGATTCCCAAAGGGCAGTAGAGAACAGGGAAAGATGGAGAGAATTGGTTTTAAAGTCAACTGTGGTGCCCCAACGACCTCTTGGGTTAAGGGATTGATGATGATGATGATGATGATGATGATGATGATGATGATGATGAAATCTCATTACGTGAGCAATGATTAGGAAACATTCTTGCATGCGGATTAATCTAAGCTACACTATATATTCTCGTGGTTAATTTTCATCTTTTCATCTTCGGCTGCAGTGGTATGTATGTATAATGGGATTAAGTCGGTGAATCTGGGCAGTCAAGTTCGTCGTACCACCAGCAAACTTCACCTCCAAATTATATTCCTGATAAAAAGATAAACTGCTTTCTTTTTAAAGAATATCAGTCACAAATTATGTTAGAAGACTGATTTTGCTTTTTCATTTGGCACTAGTTAATGAAAGAACAGTTTGGTTCGTTGCTACACAACTGGTGTGGTAGTTGGGCTATTTATAACACCAGTTAATGAAAGTGAAGAAACAATCAAACGAAACCAAAACAAGGCTGAAGACAAAACTTGTTTATATATATATATATATATATATATATATATATATATATATATATATATATATACTTTAAAAACATGTTGATTGGCACGTATCAACAGGATCCGTACCACTGTATACCGATACACCCGTTAAACCGCACACCCATAATAATAACCTTGTTGATGTTCAAGCTTCACAAGTTCAGGTCGTTTTTGAAAACCGATCACTTCTATTTGCGCATTATGGGATTGTGAACTATAAGCAAGATTTACTTACCTCCGATATTGAAGAGCTTTAAAACTACACCGAAAATGAAAATTTGACAATGGAAGTGCTCCAATAAACATCGGAATTTTTACGCTTTGCGAAAACACATATTGCCAAACTTTTTTGAAAGAATTGCACTTACTTTAAAATTATTTCCAAGAGATGTATTAGACTGACTTAAGTAAGTCATGAAAATTAATAAAGTTATGGGCTCGCGTGTGGGACTAATTTGTTTCTTTTATCATAAAGACGTGACGGAGTCGATCGGCGAAGGGATTACATCTAAAATTGGATAGTCAATCGCCTGATAGCAGAGTCACTTATTTAGCGACTATGGCGCAGAGTGGTTGACGTTATCACAACTAGCAATTGAAACGTTCTCTGCCTTTTTCCGTCGCATGCTTGAAAAAGAAACATGTTCTGTATAGGAGCTCTCCATAGATATTATGTACTTGAGAAAGGTGTAAGATGAAGTTGTTTGCATCTGCAGCGTGCACAAGAGAGAGAATGTTGACATACCTCTATACTACTGTGACGTATTATCGCTGAAATATCTTTACATGTTGTAGTTGTGGAAATTTTGTAAAATGTACGCACACATCTGATCAAAATGCTATCTGAACGTACTAAAAAAAATCAGTCTGAACTAGTACAAAATACACTAAATTTAGAAGGTATTAAAATAGATAAACAAATTTTGCCAGGATAAGCAATGCCAGCATCTGAAGGTGCAAGGAATGAGTTACAAAACAGAGAAAAATGTAAAAACAGTTATTGGCTAGTTTTATACAATTTACCAAGATGTGAAAATGACCAAGCGGAACTAACATCTTGTTTGGGTTTTTTTTTTAATAGCTGCACATCTGAATTTAGGCCAATATATATACTCTATAAATCAAATTACACACATCAATCATACATCAAAGTAAAGGAAAATAAATGTTATTTTAGCAATACCTATGACATAAAATGTCTTTTAAAAAAAATAGCTAGGAAAACCAATGAAGAAAACCTGGAAAATTATTTTTCTCTAAACATTAAACCATACAATAAGTTCGAAACTGTAGAGTGCCACCATAACATTACAATTAACAGTGTGCCTATTTCATTTATTTCTTCACATCGTCAATCGTTGTTTTCAACACGTATCATTGTATAAGAATCTGTTCTTTGCACATCTGAGCGTCCACCAAAAACTTACCAATTTAGAAAGTCCCCGTGTTTCCCTTTACGCACATATGTGCGTCAGGGACGCACGCTGAAGAAAATTGACGCACACATTTTGTTGCCGTGAGTTTTATTTTTTTTAATTTTTTTAATTTTTTTTATTTTTTTTGGACGAAAGGATTCGCATAATCCGATCAGGATTTATTTAATATCCAATACTTAGGATGAGGGATGGCATCATGTATACTTCGAGCATAGACAATGTTATGGCGGAGTAGCTTCCCCTAATCTCGCGAGATCTCACGCGATTTCCATCGAGCTCAGCAAGATGTCGTCCAGATGTTTAACTTCAATGATTGTTGCACTAGAAGGTGATCTCCAGATTAAAACGGCGTGCACTAAGAATCACTAGCCAAGAATGTGAAAGAAGCAGAATACAAAAGTGTAACTGTGGATCTAACTTTTATGAAAAATGGAGAAAATAATTCCCTTGACTGGAATACGGCACAGCCATTGGGATTACCGGTGTGACTTCTGATCGGGTGATTGCAAAGACTGCAAAAGTGAATAATTCTTTCGTGACAGGGTAAAAGAAGTTTTAAAAATCTGCTCTTGTTCCCCACAAGATATCTGGAGAACACATTATCACCCAAGGCATTATTTCACAACCAAGAAATCAGTAAGCTTGCAGAGACAAATGCATTATTTGGATTACAATGTCAGGAGGTCATTGCAGATTTAGTTGGTTTTTCACTTTGCTGCAGTAAAAGAAAGATTTAAAAGTTAAAGTGTAACTTACTAAAAGAAGATGAATCATTAGCCTCCTTGATCTTTAGATAAATGTGTTCTAGGACGAAGTATCATGACCGATGATAGTACATGTTTTATGACAGGCAGTAAATTAACTGCCATTTGGTCAAAAAGATTTATTTGGGTTTTTGTTTTGGCTTATATGTAATGTGTTGGTCTATAATATTGCTACAAAAAGATTATAAGGCGACTGTTAAAATACGACTTTAAACTAAAAGGAAAATGAACTGATAAAATTATTCTTTGAATGGCCAATTCATTAGTTTGTTAATTGTGCGTGTTGGTTTGTTTGTATTTTTAGAGAGAGAGAGAGAGAGAGAGAGAGAGAGAGAGAGAGAGAGAGAGAGAGAGAGAATGTTGTACAAGTTGCAATATCATTTTTCAAGTTGAAAAGTACGGGTCAGATGAAAACTTGTCAGTATATTTTTGCCCCCCACCCCATTATTTATTTGACCCCCAAGTTCTGACACCAAGGGGTTTTTTTTTACACTCAATTTTACACCCCTGGGGGATACACTGACTTAAAGTATCACTACGATTATCTCCGAGTATATTTGAGATATTCAAAGTTATTCCTCTGGCATCGGAAAAATGTAAGGACGTTCTGAATGAAGAACTAGATGCCGGCTAGGTATAATGTCGTAACCTAGACGTGGTCTAGACTACGAAATAATCCTATACTTTGTAATGGTACTCACAAAACTATTGTCAAAGACAAAAAAAAAAAAAAAAAAAAAAAAAAAAATAACTTAAGTTAAAATCTACTACCTAGGCAGAGTTGTGTTTTTCTGTAAGTTTGGCAATGATAAAGTTATCAAGCCTCTATAAGGTATTTTTACGCTAACATTAGTTTGTCCGCCATGACAGATAGCACAAGATTCTCGTGGTAATTCGTTTTCCAGATAAGGCTTTCTATACCATATTTGGATATCCTCTATTCAATGCATGCCATATTGACTACAATCTGGTTACGTTTCCAAATAATGATGCAGATTCCTTATATGGCACACGAGAAAATGAAGCTGAAAACGGAAGTAGTTATTAGATGAACTAATATGGCGGACAATCCTAAAGAAAATATCTGACGACAATTAAATTCAGCAATTCTGGTATTAAATATGATGACTATTTAATTTCATTCAGGATATGTATCGAACATCTTAAGACTTTTTGACTGTATGCTGAAAACGCACCAGGTGTCACTCTCACTCGACTGCTTCAATGATAAAAATAGTCTCGTTTTATTACCCGTCCACGAAGTAGGAGTACTAATATTAGAAGCAGACGACGTATTGTCAGTAATAGCCACATAGGGTTGTAGTCTGAGACTACGGAAAGTGAATGATTCCTTCATTTTTTCTGTTAAAAAATAAAGGAATAACATAATAAACTGAGAGTGAATTAAACGTGGAAGTATTTCATCAATTGTTGAAACATTTTTCATTATATGGCTGTTGAACTTCCAGTCTGGGAAGTGTCAGTTCGATGACCTCTGAGTCTCTTTCACAGGGTCGAATAAACTGCATCAGAAGAGATGGTGATAATTTGTCGTCATTTTAACGTGTTTAAAACCCTTTTAAAACGTGCTTCTAAACTGAGTATTAGGCATTTATTATAGCACTATTTAAATAATATGCCAATTGTAAAGATGGAACCTCCCCATATCTATTTACATTGGAAAAATCATATTTCGGAAAGCTTCTGGTGAAAAGGTGTATTCTTCGGTTACCTGTAGACTAGCTCTCAGTGGTCTTTTCTACCAACCCAGTCATAATTATTAAGTAAAGTGTTTTTAGAGAAATTCAACCACGAGTACTAATACAAGGGAAACAACTCTATAAAGACCCAACGAAAAGTAATGGTATATAGCTATTGTGCTATCGAGTTAAAATGTTAGGAATCGGTTAGAATTTCAAATTCAAATATTTGTTTGTCAAAAGCAACCAACGACAGATCAGACTGGTGCTCGTACCTTACTGTACATTAATAAATAGTTAACCATCCCCCCCCCCCAAAAAGGAAGTGTACTTCGTGTAACTGTATCCAGGAAATTTATAACGGGTATAATCAAGTTATCAGGGGCCAATAATGGGCCCCTGTCCCTGTCCCAATTTCAAAATCAAGTAGAATTCACAAGTTCAGTCATCTCCTCATGAACAATTTGTTCCTAACTACTCAAAATGTGTCTCCAAATAACACGATCGGAACCCAAACCCTTTCAAGCTGGAGAAATCACTAGTACCTAATTACATATAAAGAATGAAATCATCACACATGATAATTGCAAATTAACCAATTAAACAAGTAAATAATTAAACAAGTAATATTCATGGAATTGTCAGATTATAAAATAACAATCTGTTGAAGATTTTTTTCATTTTTAAATAACATACAAACATAATCTTAGTGCTTAATTATAATTAATTCGTCATTAATTAGCGTATCGAATGCAATAACTGACTAATCATTGATCAAGTGTATTGCACACGTATGAGGATCCGTAGTGGTCAAAAGCTGGTTCAATCAGAACGTTGCCTTTGAAATTTTAATGTCATATGTCCAGAATTCCAGTTTCACGTGTTGTATCTTAAATGCTTGTCCTTAAAGTTCCATTTTCTAGGTCGACATTTTAGATTGTAACTGTTGAATTAAACAGCAGTGGTTGAAAGTTATATTTTCTATGTCGAGGGTTTAGATTGATTCGTCTGAATTACACGGCGGTGGTTGAAATTTCAATGTCATACGTCGAGAATTCCTAATTTACGTATTGGTTCAAAGAGTTTATGTTGAAAGTTCCATTTCATATGTTGAGTATTTAGATTTCATCTATTGAATTACACAGCGCTGGTTGAAAATTCGATGTCCAATGTCGAGTTTTTAGATTGTATCTTCTGAATTACAGGGTGGTTGTTGGAATTTTAATGTCATATGTCGAGAGTTTCATTTTAACATGTTGAATCACATTGATTGTGCTGAAAGTTCCATTTCGTATGTTGAGTTTTTAGACTGTATCTGTTGAATTACACAGCGGTGATTGGACATTTTATTGTGCTTGTTAGAATTGTTATTTTTACACGGTGAAATGATATGTTGGTGTTAAAAGTAACATTACACAATGTCCACTTTAACAATTCAAAATAATATCGAGTATTAAGATAATCATTCGTGTATTCATTTATGCGCCGCCATTACAGTTCATGCATTTGTAGTTTGAAAGTTACCATTCACAGGTCGAGAATTACTATGAATTTCTTCGCTAGAGGTCGCTCTCGTGAACGAACCGCGTTATTTTTATACAAGTAGGCTGTTTCTCGTTGCTGTGAAATTCAACAGATGAAATCTAAATACTCGCCATATGAAATGGAACTTTCATCACAAACAGTTGCATACAACGTGTGGATTAGGGATTCTCAACATATGATATTGAAATTTCAACCACCGCTGTGCAATTCAAAATATACACTGTAAAACGTCGACATAGGAAATATAACTTTAAACCACCACTGTATAATTCAACATATAAAATCTAAATTCTCGATCTAGAAAATGGAACTTTAAGGACATGCAATTTGATCCAACACGTGATATTGGATTTCTCGACATATGACATCGAAATTTCAATTGCAACTTTCTCATTGGACTAGCTTTTGTCCGCTACGGCGCTTCATACACACGACTAGTTTGTAATTTAGGGAAACGAAGTAGCAACAAGATCATAGATTTAACAATAGTATTTGATGTAATATGATTCAGTCCGGTACTGTTGTGTTAGTCGTCTATATTACCGTATTGACTTTTTACAAAACTCCTACAATCGTTCGTACAACCATCAATCATAAAAGTCAAATTTATTTTGTGTACTTAAATATTTTGTGTAGAGAACTATTTTCTTCTGAAAATATTGCAGTTTCTTGTATTTAAAATACATCAATAAAAATAATTAATTTTAAAAAAAATATAAAATATTACATACAAATACAGTGTAGAGACTTTATGGAAATCGTATATTATATCTGAGATAACTACACTTTTGAATCCCCCTGCGTGTTTATGAATATGGAAGAGGTCAGATGAGCTCTACTGTATGACGTAAGAAGTGCTTAATGGAGGCAGGGGCCGCGAATGCTTAGTGGTTAGCTTTCCGAAATCATGACTGAAAGGGTACGAGTTTGAATCCTATCACTGGATCCGGCCGGGTCGACAACGCGCTTTACTTCGAATGCCTTGGCACTACAAAAACCAACTTGTGCTGTTGTGCCGTAAAACACCAAGCCAAGCCAACCCAAACATATAGTTTAAAACAAAGAGTCCAGGTGACATAGAAGAATCAAACTGAATGGTGGGATGACATGAAAAGTCCACAGGAGAGAGAGAGAGAGAGAGAGAGAGAGAGAGAGAGAGAGAGAAACATTAATCAGGTACATTGAATAAATTTAAATTACAGGTGTTGTACATTTTAGCAATAAGGTTAGTAATTTGTAGGAATGAAACCTGATGTAAAACGGTTATATTGTGTTTTATTTTGGCACGGTAACAAACCATTAGAATCGACACAAATAAGCCCTTCATCATACGCTGCTCATGTCAGTAATTTATCAGACTGGTTTTTCTTTTCTTTTCTTTTTTTTTTTTTTTTAAAAAAAAAAATCCTTTTCTCGAATGCAGTAAACCTAGCTATCAATTCACCCCAACTGCTTTCAGCAGATCTGTGTGAATTTCGACTTCCATAAGCACCCATTTATTCCCCAATGCCACGCAGGTCTATGAGAACCAATGTGTATTGATGATATTGTTGTTGTTGATCTTGGAACTGGGTTTGTTTTTTTTTCTTTTGAATACCTGGTACTTGTGTATGTATCTATAACACGTGCTGCCCGAAGAAGAGCTATATGTCGTATACTGATGGCATTGACTATTAGGCACTTGACATTCAAACTTTGTATGGACGAAAGTTTGCATCTTTTTGTGAGCAGAGATGACACACGTGTATAGCGTGCAAATTTATACTTATTTCCTTTATGAGAAACGCCCAGCAAATTCATAATATGACCTGCGAAGAACACGAAAAAAAGAAAGAAACATCAATTTCGCATTAATTGAATACGCACATGTGTGTGCACACGCACGAACAAATAAGTAGATTACGATAGATGTACACAGTAATGTATGTATTGTTCTTACTACGATAATTCAGATTTTTGAAGGTTTTCATTAGTTCATACTACTGGAAATAAGTGCTCAAACATATCGGAACCTTAGCTAGCGAAGATAACATAAAATATGTCTAGCAACCATTGTCTCAACTATGTCCAGTATAGAGAAATTTCACTGTACAAGAAAATGAAGTGAAGAACAAAAGATTAACAAGAGCAGCAGAGAGGGTGAACCCTACAACTTTGTAGAGACCTTATTTTTGAAAATTAAGGGTTCCCTGAAAAAAAAAAAGAAGTTTTTGCTTTAATAATGAAAACTTCTTTAATTGACCAGATTTTTTCACAATCCGGTCACGTGCTTATGTCATTCACCCTCTCTGCTGCTATGGTTTTTATCCAAAAATTATATCAAGTCCGTTGCGATATCTTGACCTAGGATCATGTAAATTTATCGTTACAAAACCAAAAGGAGTAGCTTGTGCTTTTGAAAAGAAATTTTTAAACTTATTCATGTCCATGTCGCCTGAACACCAAGTATAATAAATATTCTGCAGCGTATGATTATCTACGCCATTAAACACAACCAAAACATTGCAGTTGTCTCTGATTACTTTTGGAATTTGTGTATATCTCTGTGTAACATAAATCACGTCTGTATTTTTATGTCTACCTCGTGAAAATATTCTAGCTGGATTTGATTGTTTGTCCAGCATGACATCATCATACACTACTAAATTATTAATGAATCCATCCAGATCATCTACGGATGGTGCTTCATCAATATCAGTAATAAAGTCTATAACATTGTCAGAGACGTTGTCTTCATGCAACAATTTTGCGTTTTCATTAAAATCTTTAAGTACTTCGTAACATCGCTGATCATCTACAGATGGCGCTACTAAATACAATTTATCCCACTTCAGCCATCGCATTATTAGATTAAGCAATAATTGCGTCTTTCCACTTCCAGATGGACCTATTATAATCATTCTGATAGAATTTGGTAACGCTGGATGATGCTTTACTGGCTCTTGTTTTCGTGTCGCAGAAAAGTCAATTATATCCATATAATAAATAATATGAGTCTATATTGTGTTCGATGCAGAGCACCTACCGATACTACTGAATTAACGACAATAATAACAAAAAATAAAAGACGTGCACTTACAGGCAAGTGTGTGAAATGTGGCACCAAGAAATATAAATTTATTCCAACAAAGACAGGGGGTGATATAGCCGCTTCGTTAGGAAAATTACCAGGAACTCCGTGGGCTAAATATTCCAGTGAGAAACATTTACCCGGATATAATTATTGTGGCCCAGGAACTCGTCTCGATATCAGACTCGATGATCAAGATCAACCAAAACCAGGAGAGTATCCAGTAAATAAAATCGATCAAGCGTGTCACGTTCACGATATCGCGTATAAAAGTAAGGATTTGCAACACCGACATCTCGCGGATGTAAAATTGATTCACGCTTTAAATTCTATACCTAATAAATCTCTCAGAGAAAAATTAGCTAGTTTTCTAGTAAAAACTGCTATGAAAGGTAAACTAGTGTTAGGGGCTGGTAATTAATTATATAACTATCATAATAGAATCTGTTTATTATTCCCCGAGAGGATTTTGGAGAGGTAAAGCAGCGACTAGTAAACTCGCCGAAGCAGCAAAAGTTTCACATGATGTCGCTGCATCATGGTTAGCACGACAGGCAATATGGCAAATCTTCCTAAGTCCACCTAAAAGAATTCATTACGCGCATTTTGATGTTAGTGTCCCTAATGAAGTTCATCAAGCGGATATTTTGTTTTTACCACACGATACCATTAAAACACGTGGACGAAAATCACGCACATACAAATACGCATTGACTATCGTTGACGTTGCTAGTAGATATAAAGAAGCGGAGCCATTATCAACGAAAACAG